>OZ038317.1:1415315-1440519 GCA_964035775.1 Osedax frankpressi
ATACTGTACTTTATAGTCTGTTTATAGTCTGTTTATAGTCTGTTTATAGTCTGTGTATAGTCTGTTTATAGTATAATACATTTAATATCATAATGCGATAAAACAAATTGATAATATATCATTTGTTTAATAAAATCGACATCGCAATCCTCAAGCCAAATCAATATTACATGGACATTAGTCATCTCCACATATCATGTGTTACTTGTATTACTTGCACTGCACAATGTATTACATCACAATATATACAGCGTATAATGTATTACATCACAATATATACAGCATATAATGTACGTTAGGATCAGGTGTTGATCACGCATTCTATCAGGTAGTACGTGTACGCGCACTACTACCTCTACAGTAGTCGGAGTAGGTGGTAGCATGTGTAGCCTGTTTATAGTATTGTGAGTAGATGTAATCACACCGATACAACAGTGATATTTTCATGTAGTACGTGGAACCAGGTATAATTGGTTGTTAAATTAAGACCATTCTAAAAGTATTTACTTTATATCTGGGATTGTAAGATTTACAAACTGTAAATTTGTTGAATATAATTAATGCCTATAATGCAAATTAATTAACGTGTGATATTAAATATTTAATACATACTTAAATACATACTTAAATACATATTTAATACATACTTAAATACATACTTAAATACATATTTAATACATACTTAAATACATACTTAAATACATACTTAAATACATAATTAAATACATACTTAAATACATACTTAAATACATACTTAAATACATACTTAAATACATACTTAAATTCATACTTAAATACATACTTAAATACATACTTAAATACATACTTAAATACATACTTAAATACATACTTAAATACATACTTAAATACATACTTAAATACATACTTAAATACATACTTAAATACATACTTAAATACATACTTAAATACATACTTAAATACATACTTAAATACATACTTAAATACATAATTAAATACATACTTAAATACATACTTAAATACATACTTAAATATATACTTAAATACATACTTAAATACATACTTAAATACATACTTAAATACATACTTAAATACATACTTAAATACATACTTAAATACATACTTAAATACATACTTAAATACATACTTAAATACATACTTAAATACATACTTAAATACATACTTAAATATATACTTAAATACATACTTAAATACATACTTAAATACATACTTAAATACATACTTAAATACATACTTAAATACATACTTAAATACATACTTAAATACATACTTAAATACATACTTAAATACATACTTAAATACATACTTAAATACATAATTAAATACATACTTAAATACATACTTAAATACATACTTAAATACATACTTAAATACATACTTAAATACATACTTAAATACATACTTAAATACATACTTAAATACATACTTAAATACATACTTAAATACATACTTAAATACATACTTAAATACATACTTAAATACATACTTAAATACATACTTAAATACATACTTAAATACATACTTAAATACATACTTAAATACATACTTAAATACATACTTAAATACATACTTAAATACATACTTAAATACATACTTAAATACATACTTAAATACATACTTAAATACATACTTAAATACATACTTAAATACATACTTAAATACATACTTAAATACATACTTAAATACATACTTAAATACATACTTAAATACATACTTAAATACATACTTAAATACATACTTAAATACATACTTAAATACATACTTAAATACATACTTAAATACATACTTAAATACATACTTAAATACATACTTAAATACATACTTAAATACATACTTAAATACATACTTAAATACATACTTAAATACATACTTAAATACATACTTAAATACATACTTAAATACATACTTAAATACATACTTAAATACATACTTAAATACATACTTAAATACATACTTAAATACATACTTAAATACATACTTAAATACATACTTAAATACATACTTAAATACATACTTAAATACATACTTAAATACATACTTAAATACATACTTAAATACATACTTAAATACATACTTAAATACATACTTAAATACATACTTAAATACATACTTAAATACATACTTAAATACATACTCAAATACATACTCAAATACATACTCAAATACATACTTAAATACATACTTAAATACATACTTAAATACATACTTAAATACATACTTAAATACATACTTAAATACATACTTAAATACATACTTAAATACATACTTAAATACATACTTAAATACATACTTAAATACATACTTAAATACATACTTAAATACATACTTAAATACATACTTAAATACATACTTAAATACATACTTAAATACATACTTAAATACATACTTAAATACATACTTAAATACATACTTAAATACATACTTAAATACATACTTAAATACATACTTAAATACATACTTAAATACATACTTAAATACATACTTAAATACATACTTAAATACATACTTAAATACATACTTAAATACATACTTAAATACATACTTAAATACATACTTAAATACATACTTAAATACATACTTAAATACATACTTAAATACATACTTAAATACATACTTAAATACATACTTAAATACATACTTAAATACATACTTAAATACATACTTAAATACATACTTAAATACATACTTAAATACATACTTAAATACATACTTAAATACATACTTAAATACATACTTAAATACATACTTAAATACATACTTAAATACATACTTAAATACATACTTAAATACATACTTAAATACATACTTAAATACATACTTAAATACATACTTAAATACATACTTAAATACATACTTAAATACATACTTAAATACATACTTAAATACATACTTAAATACATACTTAAATACATATTTAAATACATACTTAAATACATACTTAAATACATACTTAAATACATACTTAAATACATACTTAAATACATACTTAAATACATACTTAAATACATACTTAAATACATACTTAAATACATACTTAAATACATACTTAAATACATACTTAAATACATACTTAAATACATACTTAAATACATACTTAAATACATACTTAAATACATACTTAAATACATACTTAAATACATACTTAAATACATACTTAAATACATATTTAAATACATACTTAAATACATACTTAAATACATACTTAAATACATACTTAAATACATACTTAAATACATACTTAAATACATACTTAAATACATACTTAAATACATACTTAAATACATACTTAAATACATACTTAAATACATACTTAAATACATACTTAAATACATACTTAAATACATACTTAAATACATACTTAAATACATACTAAATACATACTTAAATACATACTTAAATACATACTTAAATACATACTTAAATACATACTTAAATACATACTTAAATACATACTTAAATACATACTTAAATACATACTTAAATACATACTTAAATACATACTTAAATACATACTTAAATACATACTTAAGTACATACTTAAATACATACTTAAATATACACGTAAATATATACTTAAATACATACTTAAATACATACTTAAATAAATACTAAAATATATACTTAAATACATACTTAAATACATACTTAAATACATATTTAAATACATACTTAAATACATACTTAAATACATACTTAAATACATACTTAAATACATACATAAATACATGCTCAAATACATACTTAAATACATACTTAAATAGATACCTAAATATATACTTAAATATATAATTCATTACGTTTATTTTCTTATTTATATAACTATCTGAAAATTATATTTCCAATTAGAAAATATCAATTATTAAGGGGAGGTCGCAGTGATCGCGCTTAACATGGTAAAGAATAGGGAAATATAGCTCTATATAAAATGTAATAACGTACTCGATTCTTGGAAACGTGCCAATATTTTTTGACCTACTTATTGGTAATATATAGTCGAATATAGTTAGATCATTATATTTTAGCAAATCATTTTAAATGTTTTTATATATTACAATGAAATACAGTATTTAAAAAACAACTTAAAAAACACTTTTATGTGAATAAATAAATATATTACCAAATATCTATTGTGATATATATAAATATAAAAATGTAACTATATAAATATATATAATATCTTTATACACACACAAAAATTAATGAATTAACTAATATATTGAATGAGTTATTGCAAATATAAAATCAGTAAGCAAGTGAAAATAATTATTCTGAGAAAAACGGCTTCAAAGTTTATGCACTTTTATTATAATTTATAAATTTATTATGCATAGTAAAAAAAATAGTATGGTTTGCAATGTTTATTATTATTGAATATATAAATATTCAATGTGATATCTACATATATACTAAACATACACACATATATATATATATATATATATATATATATATATATACTTCGTTGTTTGATCATATTTTCGACCTGCTTCTGTCTCTTATTCTTAGGACCCATAATTTACTTATGAATTTACTTATAACAAAAGTAATATGATATATAATATAATAGTATGTAGTTAATGTATATATGTGAAGAAATTATATTAAAAAATAGCTACAAAAGGAAGAAACGCAAAATGAAATGAATATCGTAAATAATGCTTTGAAAATTCAAACAAAGGTAATTAGTTTGTTTTGTTTTGTTTGGAACGATTGCATTGGTTGTATCGATCACGTGAATATGATATTTGACAACTATATAAACAACTATAGATATTCAAATATTCACGATTTTAAATTTAGAAAATCCATTATATATACGGTTTTATACAAACAAATTATAAAAATAATTTATTCAATTTTTCACTAATTTATTATTTTCACAAAACTTATAAACATTCAATTTATTTAATTTATATTGCGTTTTTCAATCTGAAATTTCACAACAGTATTAATAACATATAAATTAATCTAAATAGTAAATAAAAATAAATTTATAAAAAAAAAAAAATATTATTATTTGATCACTGCGGTCTCCCCTTAATTAATATTAACTAATAATTCTATATGTATATCACGCATATATACTATCTATTAAACTATAGAGTATCATATATTCATTTCGCATATACTATATAGTCTGTATATATATATATATATATATATATATACTTAAATTGAGTACATATGTGTAGTTTACCAAACATAACGTAACTCCATTACTAGTATAGCTTTCTCTGTTTGCATGCTTAAATACTATCGATTGAATAATATGTAAATTATTATAATTGTATTAGCGGCCTTCATCCTTTAACTCTTCTTATAAACTAATATGCTGCGTGTATAGTGTATAGTGTATAGTATATAGTGTATAGTGTATAGGGTATAGAGTATAGTGTAGAGTGTTACGTGTATAGTGTATAGTGTAGAGTGTCTAGTATAGGGTATAGTGTATAGTGTAGAGTGTCTAGTATAGGGTATATAGTGTATAGTGTATAGTGTATAGTATATAGTATATAGTATAGGGTATATAGTGTATAGTGTATATTGTATAGTATATAGTGTATAGTGTATAGTATATAGTGTATAGTGAAGAGTGTATAGTGTATTGTGTGTAGTGTATAGTGTTTAGTGTATAGTGTATAGTATATAGTGTATAGTGTATAGTGTATAGTGTATAGTATATAGTGAATAATGTATAGAGTATAGTATATAGTGTATATTATATAGTGTATAGTGAAGAGTGTATATTGTATAGTGTATAGTGTATAATGTATAGCGTATATTGTAAAGTGTATAGTGTATAGTATATATTGTATAGTGTATATTATATAGTATATTGTGTAGAGCGTATAGTGTATAATGTATAGTGTAGGGTATATAGTGTATAGTGTATAGTTTATAGTGCATAGTGTATAGTTTATGGTATAGGGTATATAGTGTATATTGTATATTATATAGTGTATATTGTATAGTGTATGTTGATTATTATATAGTATATAGTGTATAGTGAAGTGTGGATAGTGTATTGTATATAGTGTATAGTGTATAGTGTATAGTGTATAGAGTATAGTGTATAGTATATAGTGTATAGTATATAGTGTATAGTGTATAGTGTATAGTTTATAGTGTATAGTGTATAGTGTATACTGTATAGTGTATAGTGTATAGTGTATAATGTATACTGTATATTGTATAGTGTATAGTGTATAGTTTATAGTGTATTGTGTATAGTGTATAGTGTATAGTTATAGTGCATAGTGTATAGTGCATACTGTATAGTGTATAGTGTATAGTGTATCGTGTATCGTGTATAGTGTATAGTGTATAGTGTATAGTGTATGGTGTATAGTGTATACTGTATAGTGTATAGCGTATAGTGTATCGTGTATAGTGTATAGTGTATAGTGTATAATGTATAGTATATATTGTATAGTATATAGTATATAGTGTATAGTGTATAGGGTATATCGTAAAGTGTATAGTTTTAGTGTATATTGTATAGTGTATAATGTATAAACTCTACATAATGTATAATCTATATTGTATTATGTAGAG
Organism: Osedax frankpressi; assembly: GCA_964035775.1. Taxonomy (NCBI): domain Eukaryota; kingdom Metazoa; phylum Annelida; class Polychaeta; order Sabellida; family Siboglinidae; genus Osedax; species Osedax frankpressi. Next base: position 1,421,871 of record OZ038317.1, read on the forward strand.
TGTATAGTTTATAGTGTATACCGTATAGTGTATAATGTATAGTGTATAGTGTATTGTGTATAGTGTATAGTGTAAAGTGTATAGTGTATAATGTATAGTGTATAGTGTATAGTGTATCGTGTAAAGTGTATAGTGTATAGTGTTTAACGTATAGTGTATATTTATAGAGTGTATAGTGAAGAGTCTATAGTGTATATTGTATAGTGTGTATTGTATAGTGTATAATATACAGTGTATAGTGTAGAGTGTATATTGTATTGTGTATTGTGTAGAGTGTATAGCGTATAGTGTATAGCGTATAGTGAATATTATATAGTGTATAGTGTATAGTGAATAGTGTAAAGTGTATAGTGTATAATGTATAGTGTAAAGTGTATCGTGTATAGTGTATAGTATATAGTGTATAGCGTATAGTGTATAGTAAAGTGTGTATAGTACATAGTATATAGTATATTGTGTATATGTATAGTATATAGTGTATAGTGTATAGTGTATAGTGTAGAGTGTATAGTATATATTGTAGAGTGTATAGTGTATAGTGTATAGTGAATAGTGTATATTGTATAGTGTAGAGTGTATAGTATATATTGCATAGTGAATCGTGTATAGTGTATAGTGTATAGTATATAGTGTATAGTGTATAGTGTATAGTACATAGTATATAGTATATTGTGTATAGTCTATATTTTATAGTATATAGTGTATAGCGTATAGTGTATAGTAAAGAGTATATAGTACATAGTATATAGTATATTGTGTATATGTATAGTATATAGTGTATAGTGTATAGTGTAGAGTGTATAGTATATATTGTAGAGTGTATAGTATATAGTGTAGAGTGAACAGTGTATAGTGTATTGTGTATAGTGTATAGTGTAGAGTGTATCGTGTATAGTGTATAGTGTATATTTTATAGTATATAGTGTATAGTTTATAGTGTATAGTATATAGTATATAGTATATAGTATATAGTGTATAGTATATAGTATATAGTATATAGTATATAGTGTATAGTATATAGTATATAGTATATAGTGTATAGTGTATAGTGTATAGTGTATAGTGTATAGTGTATAGGGTATATTGTAAAGTGTATAGTGTATAGTGTATAGGGTATAGTGTATAGGGTATATTGTAAAGTGTATAGTTAATGATTAATTAGATATGTCAGCAGCATTTGATATTATCTCTCATGAGATTTTATTGGATTAGAGGAAATAGGTATAGCTGATAAGGCACTAGACTTACTGAAATATTATATTACAAATAGAACGTATCGAACATTGATAAATGATATACAATCAGACGAATTCCAACTAAAATATGGAGTTCCACAAGGTTCCGTACTTGGACCATTATTATTTTAAATTTATTTACGTCCATTATCTCTATTAATTTCTAAATTTCCCCAAATTAAATTCAACATATTTGCCGACGATATTATAATTTACCTGATTCTACCACTGAAAAACAATGATAACTCATCTCTCATTAATTACACTAATAATATACGCAACTGGCTAATTAATAACAATTTACTACTAAATATCGACAAGACACAACTGATTAACATTTCAAAAAATTTAACACAAAATAAATTTCCTATATATTTAATTGATAATTTAATTGTTGAACCTGTTGACTGTAACATGTCTGGGTTTCATTATAGACGAACATATGCTTTTAGATAACAACTTACGATTTACTGCTAAAAAGCTTTTTATTATTTTAGTAAGGTCAAAAAAATAAGAAAATTTATATCATTTCATAATTTTAAAATGATCTCTCAGTCTTATATTATATCGCATTTAAACTATTGTAATTCTATATATTATGGTATAACTAAATCTAGAATAAATGATTTAGATCGTATATTAAGAATTATAGTAAGAATGATATATGGTTTTAAGCGAAAAGACCATAATAGTATTACCAAATGTTTAACATCACTAGGATGGCTTGAAATGAGAAATTATTCAGAGTATAGAATACTATGTTTAACATATACTGCCCTAAACGCTAAATAGCCGCGCTACCTTTATGATATTACTAAACTAAAGGAAAATACCCGCCGATTAAGATCTAATAATAGTCTGTTACTATCAATTCAAAAATTTAATCTTGATACATATGGTAAAAGAAGATTTAGTGTTTCAGCGCCAGTTTTATGGAACAACCTTCCTCTACATTTGCGAAGATGTAATTCCATCAAAACATTTAAGAAGGCCGTTAAAAATCATCTACTATGCTCAACATGAGATCTTGGATTGACCTTAACCTATGTATCTGTGCTGATTTTCCTTGACTACTCTGATCACACCTGCCAAAATGTCAGAGTCCTCTAACTGATTTGATATTATCATTTAATTCAATTATGATATTATTTTTACTTTCTTTAAAATACAAATGAGAACATATCTATTTGTTATTTTGTGTATAAATAAACTTTTCAATTCAATTCAATAGTTTTAGTGTATAATGTATAGTGTATAATGTATAGTGTATAGCGTATATTGTATAATGTATAGTGTATAATGTATAGTGTATAGTGTATAGTGTATAGTATATAGAGTGTATAGTGTAGGGTATATAGTGTATAGTATATAGTGTAGAGTGCATTGCGTATAGTGTATAGTGTATAGTTTATAGTGTATAGTGTATATAGTGTATAGTGTAGGATATATAGTGTATAATGTATAGTGTATAGTATATAGTGTATAATGTGTAGTGTATAGTGTATAGTGTATAGTGTATAATGTTCAGTGTATATTATATAGTATATACACAGTATAGTATATAGTATATATTGTTTAGTATATAGTGTATAGCGTATATTGTATAATGTATAGTGTATAATGTATAGTGTATAGTGTATAGTGTATAGTATATAGAGTGTATAGTGTAGGGTATATAGTGTATAGTATATAGTGTAGAGTGCATTGCGTATAGTGAATAGTGTATAGTGTATAGTATATAGAGTGTATAGTGTAGGGTATATAGTGTATAGTATATAGTGTAGAGTGCATTGCGTATAGTGTATAGTATATAGTGTATAGTGCATAGTGTATAGTGTAGAGTGTATAGTGTATATTGTAGAGTGTATAATGTACAGTGTATAGTGTAGTGTATATATTGTATAGTGTATTGTGTAGATTGTATAGTGTATAATGTATAGTGTATAGTATATAGTGTATAGTGTATAGTGTAGGGTATATATTGTATAGTTTATAGTGTATAGTGTATAGTATATAGTATATAGTATATAGTGTATAGTGTATAGTGTATAATGTAGTGTGTATAGTATATAGTATATAGTTAATAGTGAAGAGTGTATATTGTATAGGTATAATGAAGAGTGCATAGTATATAGTGTATAGTGTATAGTGAATAGTGTATAGTGTATAGTATATATTATATAGTGTATAATGAACAGTGTATAGTGTACAGTGTATAGTATATATTGTATAGTGTATAGTCTATATTTTATAGTGTATAGAGAAGTGTGTACAGTGTATAGTGTATAGTATATAATGTATAGTGTTTAGTGTATAGTGTATTGTGTATAGGGTATAATGCATAGTGTATAGTGTAAAATTATAGGGTATAATATATAGTATATAGTGTATAATGTTTAGTGTATAATGTATAGTAAATAGTGTATATTGTATAGAGTATAGTATAGGGTATATAATGTATAGTGTATAGTGTATATTGTAGGGTATATAGTGTATAGTGTATAGTGTATAGTATATATTATATAGTGTATAGTGTATATTGTATAGTATATATTATATAGTGTATAGTGTATAGTATATAGTGTTTAGTGTATAGTATATAGTGTAGGATATACAGTCTATAATGTATAGTGTATAGTATATAGTGTATAGAGTATAGTATAGGGTATATAATGTATAGTTAAGAGTGTATATTGTATAGTGTATATTATATAGTATGTTGTGTATAGTGTATATTGTATAGTGTATAGTGTATAGTGTATAGTGTATAGTGTATATTGTATAGTGTATAATGTACAATGTTTAGTGTATAGTGTATAGTGTATAATGTATAGTGTATAGTATATAGTATATAGTGTATAGTGTAGGGTATATAGTGTATAGTGTATAGTGTCTAGTTTATAGTGTATAGTGTATAGTGTAGGATATATAGTGTATAATGTATAGTGCATAGTATATAGTGTATAGTGTAAAGTGTATAATGTAGAGTTTATAGTATATAGTGTATAGTGTATAGTGTATAGTGTAAATATATAGTGTATAATGTACAGTGTATAGTGTATAGTGAATAGTGTATAATGTATAGTGTATAGTATATAGTGTATAGTGTATAGTGTAGGGTATATAGTGTATAGTGTATAGTGTATAGTTTATAGTGTATAGTGTATAGTGTATAGTGTAGGATATATAGTGTATAATGTATAGTGTATAGTATATAGTGTATAGTGTATAGAGTATATTATATGGTATATAATGTATAGTGTATAGTATATTGTGTAGTGTGTATAGTGTATAATGAATAGTGTGTAGTGTATAGTGTATAGTATATAGTGTATAGTTAAAAGTGTATATTGTATAGTGTATAATGTACAGTGTATAGTGTAGAGTGTATATTATATAGTGTATTGTGTAGAGTGTAAAATGTATAGTGTATAGTGTATAGCGTATAGTGAATAGTGTATAGTATATAGTGTATAGTATATAGTTTATAGTATATTGTGTATAGTGTATAGTGTATAGTTAAGAGTGTATATTGTATAGTATATAGTGTATAGTATATAGGGTATAATATAGAGTGTATTGTGTATAGTATATAGTGTATAATGCATAGTGTATAGTGTAAATTGTATAGTGTATATTGTAGAGTGTATAATGTACAGTGTATAGTGTAGTGTGTATATTACATAGTGTATTGTGTAGAGTGTATAGTTTATAATGTATAGTGTATAGTATATAGTGTATAGTGTAGGGTATATATTGTATAGTTTATAGTGTATAGTGTATAGTGTATAGTATATAGTGTATATTATATAGTGTATAGTGTATAGTGTATAATGTGTAGTATATAGTATATAGTGTATAGTGTATAGTGTATAGTAAAGAGTGTATAGTGTGTAGTGTATAGTATATAGTGTATAGTGTATAGTGAAGAGTGTATAGTGTATAGTGAAGAGTGTATAATGTATAGTGTATAGTGTATAGTGTATAGTGTATAGTGTATAGTGTATAGTATATAGTATATAGTGTATAGTAAATAGTATATAGTGTATAGTGTATAGTGTATAGTGTATAGTGTATAGTTTATAGTATATAGTGTATATATAAGAGTGTATAGTGTATAGTGTATAGTGTTTAGAGTATAGTGTATTGTGTATAGTGTATAGTGTATAGTGTATAGTGTACAGTGTATAGTATATAGTGTATATATAAGAGTGTATAGTGTATAGTGTATAGTGTATAGAGTATAGTGTATTGTATATAGTGTATAGTGTATAGTGTATAGTGTACAGTGTATAGTATATAGTGTATATATAAGAGTGTATAGTGTATAGTGTATAGTGTATAGAGTATAGTGTATATTGTATAGTGTATAGTGTGTAGTGTATAGTATATAGGGTATAGTGTATAGTGTATAGTGTATAGTGTATAGTGTATAGTGTATAGTGTATAGTGTATAGTGTATAGTGTATAGTGTATAGTGTATAGTGTATAGTGTATAGTATATAATATATAGTGTATAGTATATAGTGTGTAGTTTGTTGTGTATAGTGTATAGTGTATAGTGTATAGTGTGTTGTGTATAGTGTATAGTGTATAGTGTATAGTGTATAGTATATAGTGTATAGTGTATATTGTATAGTGTATAGTATATAGTGTATATATAAGAGTGTATAGTGTATAGTGTATAGTGTGTGTGTGTGTGTAAGAATTTATTTAGAAAACGCAACAGTTAAAATAATATTACATTTTCGATATTGCGTTGAAGATAAAAAAAGGTACAATAATAATTATTAGTTTCACGTAAGCAGGAAGCTTTTAAGCTTGCGCTTGAAACTGTTTGGTGAAATAGTTGGAGATAATAGTTGTTTCGGAAGTCGATTCCATTTATAAGAGGCTATTGATGAAAATCTTTTTTTGCCATATTTAGAGTTAGTAGTTGGTAGCGTGAGTATGGTGAGGTCAGATGTTCGTAGTTGTCTGTTGTTTGATTTAATGTTAAGTGATAGTCGTAATACATGCGGTTGTTCGTATGTAAGAGTTTTCTTTAGTATAGTGAGTAATTTGTAGTCGATAGAGTCAGTAGTTGTCATCCAATTCAGTCGTTGTCTTAATTCGGTAACACTAGTTGAGTAGTCATTTCGGTTGAGTCGGTAAATTAGTCGTATGGATCTATTAATAATTTTGTCAAAATGTTTAATTTTATCTTTATTTACTGTTGCTAATAATGAGTTGCAGTATTGGAGTCGTGAAATTATTAAGGAGTGGATTAGTAAAGTAGTAGTTGTGGTATTCATGTATGGTCGTAGTCGTCTTAGATTAAATAGTTGGGCTGTTGTAGTTTGTCTTATAAGGTTAATATGTTTGTCAAGGTTTAATTCATTGTTGAAATGTAATCCTAGATATTTAGCCGAGTTAGTTGGTAATAGTATAATGTTGTTAATGTAAATGTCTGGGAAATATGCAGTAGAGTTAGTCATATTTATGTTAATTAGTTCAGTCTTTTTTATGTTGAGAAGGAGATAATTGTAAGTCAACCAGTTGTTTATATCATTTAAACAGTTTTGTAATTGTATTGAATATTTTGTCGGTGTATGTATTTCTATGTCATCAGCATATAAATTATATTTTATATTATGGAATTTGTTGATAATATATTTGATGGGAAGTAGATATATGGCAAATAATATTGGGGATAAAATTGAACCCTGTGGAACACCATGCTTAAGTTTATACGGGATAGATATTGTAGTATTTATTTTAATGGAGAAAGTTCTCTAGTGTATAGAGTATAGTGTATTGTGTATAGTGTATAGTGTATAGTGTATAGTGTACAGTGTATAGTATATAGGGTATAATGTAGAGTGTATTGTGTATAGTATATAGTGTATAATGCATAGTGTATAGTGTATATTGTATAGTGTATATTGTAGAGTGTATAATGTACAGTGTATAGTATAGTGTGTATATTGTATAGTGTATTGTGTAGAGTGTATAGTTTATAATGTATAGTGTATAGTATATAGTGTATAGTGTATAGTGTAGGGTATATATTGTATAGTTTATAGTGTATAGTATATAGTGTATAGTGTATAGTGTATAGTGTATAGTGTAGGGTATATATTGTTTAGTTTATAGTGTATAGTATATAGTGTATAGTGTATAGTGTATAGTGTATAGTGTATAGTGTATAGTGTATAGTGTATAGTGTATAGTGTATAGTGTATAGTATATAGTGTATAGTGTATAGTGTATAGTTAAGAGTGTATAGTGTATAGTGTATAGTGTATAGTGTATAGTGTATAGTGTATAGTATATAGTGTATAGTTAAGAGTGTATAGTGTGTAGTGTATAGTGTATAGTGTATAGTGTATAGTATATAGTATATATTATATAGTTAAGAGTGTATAGTGTATAGTGTATAGTGTATAGTGTATAGTGTATAGTGTATAGTATATAGTGTATAGTTAAGAGTGTATAGTGTATAGTGTGTAGTGTATAGTGTATAGTGTATAGTGTATAATGTATAGTGTATAGGGTGTAGTGTATAGTATATAGTGTATAGTGTATAGTGTATGGTGTATAGTGTATAGTGTATAGAGTATAGTATATAGTGTATAGTGTATAGTGTATAGTGTATAGTGTGTAGTGTATAGTGTATATTGTATAGTGTATAGTGTATAGTATATAGTGTATATTGTATAGAGTATAGTGTATAGTGTGTAGTGTATAGTGTATAGTGTATAGTATATAGTGTATAGTTAAGAGTGTATAGTGTATAGTGTATAGTGTATAGTGTATAGTGTATAGTGTATAGTGTATAGTGTATATTGTATAGTCTTTTGTGTATAGTATATAGTGTGTAGTGTATATTGTATTGTCTATAGTATATAGTGTATATTGTATAGAGTATAGTGTATAGTGTATTGTCTATAGTGTATAGTATATAGTATATAATGTATAGTTAAGAGTGTATAGTGTATAGTGTATAGTGTATAGTGTATAGTGTATAGTGTATAGTGTATAGTGTATAGTATATAGTATATAGTGTGTTGTGTATAGTGTATAGTATATAGTGTATAGTGTATAGTGTTTAATGTATAGTGTATAGTGTATAGTGTATAGTGTATAGTGTATAGTGTATAGGCTATAGTATATAGTATATAGTGTATAGTATATAGTGTATAGTGTTTAATGTATAGTGTATAATGTATAGTGTATAGTGTATAGTATATAGTGTATAGTGTATAGTATATAGTGTATAGAGTTTAATATATAGTCTATAGTGTATAGTATATAGTGTATAGTGTATAGTGTATAGTGTATAGTGTATAGTGTATATTTTATAGTGTATAGTGAAGTGTGTATAGTGTATAGTGTATAGTATATAGTGTATAATATATATTGTATAGTGAAGAGTATATAGTATATAGTATATAGGGTATAGTGCATAGTGTATAGTGAATAGTGTAGATCATATAGTGTATAGTATATAATGTATAGTGTATAGTATATAGTGTTTAATGTATAGTGTATAATGTATAGTGTATAGTGTATAGTATATAGTGTATAGTGTATAGTATATAGTGTATAGAGTTTAATATATAGTCTATAGTGTATAGTATATAGTGTATAGTGTATAGTGTATAGTGTATAGTGTATAGTGTATATTTTATAGTGTATAGTGAAGTGTGTATAGTGTATAGTGTATAGTATATAGTATATAGTGTTTAGTGTATAGTGTATAATTATAGGGTATAATGTATAGTGTATAGTATATAATTATAGGGTATAATGTATAGTATATAGTGTATAATGTTTAGTGTATAATGTATAGTATATAGTGTATGGTGTATAGTGTATAGTATATAGTGTATAGTGTATAGTATATAGTGTATAGTGTATAGTGTATAGTGTTTAGAGTATAGTGTATAGTGTATAGTGTATAGTATATAGTGTATGGTTTATATTGTATAGTGTATAGTGTATAATGTATAGTGAATAGTGTATATTGTATATTGTATAGTGTATATTGTGTAGTCTATAGTGTATAGTATATAGTGTATAATGTATAGTATATAGTGTATAGTATATAGTGTATAGTATTTAATGTATATTGTATATTGTATAGTGTATATTGTGTAGTATATAGTGTATATTGTATATTGTATAGCGTATATTATATAGTGTATAGTGTATAGTGTATAGTGTATGGTTTATATTGTATAGTGTATAGTGTATAATGTATACTGAAGAGTGTATAGTGTATAGTGTATAATGTATATTGTATAGTGTATAGTGTATATATTATAGTGTATAGTGTATATTTTATAGTGTATAGTGTATAATGTATAGTGTATAGTGTAAAGTGTATAGTGTATAGTGTATAGTGTATAGTATATAGTTTATAGTGTATAGTGTATAGTTTATAGTGTATAGCGTATAGTGTATAGTGTATAGTATATAGTGTATAGTTTATAGTGTATACTGTATAGTTTATATGGTATAGTGTATATTGTATAGTATATAGTGTATAGTGTATAGTGTATATTGTATAGTGTATAGTGTATAGTGTAAAGTGTATAGTGTATAGTGTATAGTGTATAGTGTATGGTGTATAGTATATATTTTATAGTGTATAGTGTATAGCGTATATTGTATAGTGTATAGTGTATAGTGTATAGTGTATAGTTTATAGTGTATAATCATTATTGTATATTTTATAGTGTATAGTGTTTAGTATATAGTGTATAGTGTATAGTATATAGTGTATAGTGTATAGTGTATAGTGTATAATCATTATTGTATAGTGTATAGTGAAGAGTGTACAGTATATAGTGTATAGTGTATAGTGTAGAGTATATAGTTTATAGTGTAAAGAATATAGTGTATAGTGTATAGCGTATATTGTATAGTATATAGTGTATAATGTATATTGTATAGTGTATAGTGTATAGTGTATAGATTATAGTGTATAGTGTATAGTGTATAGTGTATAATGTATATTGTATAATGTATAGTGTATAGATAGAGTGTGTAGTTTATAGTGTATATTGTATAGTGTAATGTGTATGGTGTATAATATATAGTGTATAATGAAGAGTATATAGAGTATATTGTATAGTATATAGTGTATAGTGTATAGTGTATATTGTATAGTGTATATTGTATAGTGTATAGTGTATAGTGTATATTTTATAGTATATAGTGTATAGTGTATAGTATATAGTATATTGTATATAATATATAGTGTATAGTTTATATTGTGTAGTGTATAGTGCATATTTTATAGTGTATAGTGTATAGTGTATAATATATAGTGTATAGTGTATAGTATATAGTGTATAGTGTATAGTGTATAGTGTATATTGTAGGGTATAGTGTATAATCTATAGTGTATTGTGTATAGTGTATAGCGTATAGTGTATAGTGTATAATATATAGTGTATAGTGTATTGTTTATAGTGCATAATGTATATGTTATAGTGAATAGTGTATAGTGTATAGTGTATATTGTAGGGTATAGTGTATAATCTATAGTGTATTGTGTATAGTGTATAGCGTATAGTGTATAGTGTATAATATATAGTGTATAGTGTATTGTTTATAGTGCATAATGTATATGTTATACTGAAGAGTGTATAGTGTATAGCGTATATTGTATATTATATAGTGTATAATGTATATTGTATAGTGTATAGTGTATAGTGTAGAGTATATAGTGTATAGTGTAGAGTGAAGAAAGTATAGTGTATAGTGTATAGTGTATAGTGTATAATATATAGTGTATAGTGTATTGTTTATAGTGCATAGTGTATATGTTATAGTGAATAGTGTATAGTGTATAGTGTATAGTGTATAATGTATATTTTATAGTGTATACTTTACACTATAAAATATACACTATACACAATACAATATACACTATACACTATGCTTTATATACTATATACTATACACTATACACTATACACTATAAAATATACACTATGTACTGTATAGTGTATTTTTTATAGTGTATAGTGATTATTTTATAGTGTATAGTGTATAGTGTATAGTGTATAGTGTATAGTGTATAGTGTATAGTGTATAGTGTATAGCGTATAGTGTATAGTGTATAGTGTATAGTGTATAGTGTATAGTGTATAGTCTATTGTGTATAGTGTATAGTGTATATTGTAAAGTATAGAGTATATAGTGTATAGTGTATAGTGTATAGTGTATAGTGTATAGTCTATAGTATATAGTCTATAGTGTATAGTGTATAGTGTAAAGTGTATAGTATATAGTGTATAGTGAGGAGTGTATAGTGTATTGTGTATATTGTATAGTATATAGTGTATAATATATATTGTATAGTGAAGAGTATATAGTATATAGTATATAGGGTATAGTGCATAGTATATAGTGAATAGTGTAGATCATATAGTGTATAGTATATAATGTATAGTATATGTATATAGTGTATAGTGTATAGTGTATAGTGTTTAGTGTATAGTGTATAATGTATAGTGTATAGAGTATAGTGTATAGTGTATAGTGTATAGTGTATAGTTTATAGTGTAAAATAAAGAGTGTATAGGGTATAGTTTATAGTGTATAGTGTATAATATATAATGTATAGTGTATAATATATAGTGAAGAGAGTATAGTGTATAGTGTATAATGTATAGTGTCATTTTTAGTGTATAGTGTATAGTTAAGAGTGTATAGTGTATAGTATATATATATATATATATATATATATATATATATCTCTCTCTCTCTCTCTCTCTCTCTCTCTCTCTCTCTCTCTCTCTCTCTCTCTCTCTCTCTCTCTCTCTCTCTCTAAACTTAATAGTTCTCATAATTATACTTAAGCAATATATTCATATATAACAATATTACTCCATATCGAATTAGTAATCAATCTATTTATAGATATATCTCTCAAACTCTTTTTATATCATTTTCTATATCTTTCTCCTGATCTCATGCTCTTCATTCTTTGCATTACCATATATACACATATACATATATATATATATATATATATATATATATATATATATATACATATATATATATATATATATATATATATATGTATATATATATTATACATATATATATTATATATATATATCATCATAGTTAACAAATGACCATTCTTTATGTAATGCATCTAGTATCGTACATTCTTCCACTTATCTCATGACATGCACCATTGATCTCTGCGCCTTTCCTTACTCCACCGATGACTGTTATCTTGTCTATATATTCGGAATCATGTACTGTACCCGAAAAGCTGTTGTATCAGCTTCTATAGATGAGCATTTTCTATAGATGAGGATAACGTCGGCGATCACATAAAGCGAATCGTGCTTATGTAACAAGAGAATATACTCACCCTGCGAGTTTATCCATTGTTGTCTGTAGGAAATACGCTATCTGCTAGAAGGTGCATCCAGTGATACTGACCGTGGTTTATAGCAACTATTGTCTATCTGTGCACCCATTGTGTTAAGATACGTATTATTATGTAACGAGTATAATCGGCTGCAATTAAATATCACTCAATAACCAATACGATCTCGGCACTCTGACCAGATCATCTTATCAATAGAAATTCCATGTTCCGTTACCAACTAATTTATAGTAGCAACCACGTAAATGTGTTATGTCACTATGGTACATCTTCTAGAAGTATCGTAATTAACTAATAACAATGGTATTATTAATTTGATTTTAATAGTTAATATCTAGTTTATTACTATCTGGTCCATTTAAAGATTATAGAATTGTAAGGTCCATAAATGATCAATTACAATTGTATTACAATTATACGTTGAACTAGTCGGAATGCTGTATACACATGATCTTGTCTGATATATTATCGGTATTATATAAATATAGTATATTTGGAAGATACGATCCTACTCTCTTTCATGGTGACAGTGTGCTAATTCATTTATACGATTCTATCGTGCTTGGTCGGTAGGCAGAATTTACTAGTCAGCTCATGTACCCTCTCCCTGCCCCATTTTCTCTCCCATATCTGTAATTCCTCTTCCACTATCGGATTCCCCAGCGCATCACGCGAGGTGTACAGCAGACAAATGGTGTGAATTAACACCACTTACTCGCCGACTAACCACAGAATGACCACCGACTAACAACTGACCACTAGCCCGCCATTATTTCGTTTTCTCTGACTGTCTGTTTCTTACGTATACCGTATTTGTATTATCGGTATTTGTTGAGCTATATTATATAACATTGGTATCTACTCCTGACAGGCTACACCGTACAAAAAACATATTAATCAAAAACTTAATCATAAACTAAATATATTAATTAAAAACTCAATTATATGCTAAATATATTAATTGTAAAAAGTTACTATATAATAACCTAATTACATTTTGAATACCTTAAAAATAATATAAATTTAAATAATATAATATGATTATTAAATATATCATCGCAAAGTAGAGGTCAATCTTATATTCTAGAACAAAGGTTTTACATACTTTGTGAACTATTATTTGATTTAATGAACATATTAAATAATGAACTATAATTCAAAACTATCAATATAACTTATACGAGATACAAATATGACATATATATAATTACTATTATAGAAAGTATGGGGAAATGATAATATTGAAATGCTATACTAAGCGAGAGAGGTAGAGAGAGGGAAGGGAGAGGGAGAGGGAGAGGGAGAGGGAGAGGGAGAGGGAGAGGGAGAGGGAGAGGGAGAGGGAGAGGGAGAGGGAGAGGGAGAGGGAGAGGGAGAGGGAGAGGGAGAGGGAGAGGGAGAGGGAGAGGGAGAGGGAGAGGGAGAGGGAGAGGGAGAGGGAGAGGGAGAGGGAGAGGGAGAGGGAGAGGGAGAGGGAGAGGGAGAGGGAGAGCGTATTTGTATAAATGTAAACATTGTTTTAGTGGGCTAATTATTATATAGTGAGTAAAGTTTACGAGAAACTGAGTTTTAGCATAATATTAGATTATGGACACATGCTGGCATACTCTAATTAATATAACAAATCTAAGAGAGATCTGAGGTTGAAAATATATTCAGCAGATGCAAACTATAATCATCATATATAAGTGTTTAGTATGTTATGTTCAGTTGTCTGTGAATTGTAGTACTCAAGTTATGAAAAGCAATATAGAAAGAAAAGCATATATGTGCGGTTTACAGAATTCGTTGGTCAGATATGCAAATCTCCAATGGTCAGTTGTATTAACAAGCGCAGTATTTTCTAAAACATTATATTATAAATAATATACAATACAGTATGATTATCATGATAACAAATGTATTATCTCTAATAGGTAGCGTGTATGTAGTAATAATTAATATGTAGGGATTGTAGTAATAAGTAATATTTAGGGTATGTAGTAATAATTAATATTCAGGGTATGTAGTAATAAGTAATATTTAAGGTATGTAGTAATAAGTAATATTTAGGGTATGTAGTAATACTTAATATTTAGGGTATATAGTAATAAGTAATATGTATGGTATGTAGTAATAAGTAATATTTAGGGTATGTAGTAATAAGTAATATGTAGGGTATGTAGTAATACTTAATATTTAGGGTGTGTAGTAATACTTAATATTTAAGGTATGTGGTAATACTTAATATTTAGGGTATGTAGTAATAAGTAATATGTAGGATATGTAGTAATAAGTAATATTTAGGGTATGTAGTAATAAGTAATATGTAGGATATGTAGGAATAAGTAATATTTAGGGTATGTAGTAATACTTAATATTTAGGGTATGTAGTAATAAGTAATATTTAGGGTATGTAGTAATACTTAATATTTAGGGTATGTAGTAATAAGTAATATGTAGGGTATGTAGTAATACATAATATTTAGGGTATGTAGAAATAAGTAATATGTATGGTGGTGTTATAAATATAAACCTAAAATACAATCATTATAAATTATATACGATATGCTATATAATAATATATAATATATAGTTAGCTTTAATAAGCGATATTGTTATTGTTATATATATATATATATATATATGAGCGTGTGCATAACATGATACATATGAAGTAGCTATCTGTGGTATTAATATGTGGTCAGTAGTCAGAGGTCAGTAGTCAGTGCTCAGCGGTCAGTGGACAGTAGTCAGTTGTTGTATTAATCAAACATCGCAGAACAAGACCAATTAACTAATTTAATATTGATGTTAAATAATTGTATCCTGTTGATAACTCTCAGTCTGTACTATGACCAGGTGTGGTTGTTTACTAGATAATGGGTTTGTGTGTGGAACTCACATAGACCCATATTGTGGGTGTTTACATGTGATGAGATGTATTTGGGAGTTTGATGGAATGTGTTCGAGGTTACGCGTTTATTTGTAATGTGTAGCGTGTAATATTAACATGTTTAGTTTATGTTATATTATTAATATAAAGAGGTTAATAGAGTTGGTGTATGTATGTAATATAGTATAGGATTATGTAATAGGGATATAGGATAGTAGATGAGTGCGAGATATTATGCTAGTTAGTATGTGTGTGAATATGTGTGTGAATATGTGTGTGAATATGTGTGTGAATACGTGTGCGAATATGTGTGCGAATATGTGTGTGAATATGTGTGTGAATATGTGTGTGAATATGTGTGTGAATATGTGTGTGAATATGTGTGTGAATATGTGTGTGAATATGTGTGTGAATATGTGTGTGAATATGTGTGTGAATATGTGCGTGAATATGTGTATGAATATGTGTGTGAATATGTGTGTGAATATGTGTGTGAATATGTGTGTGAATATGTGTGTGAATATGTGTGTGAATATGTGTGTGAATATGTGTGTGAATATGTGTGCGAATATGTGTGCGAATATGTGTGCGAATATGTGTGCGAATATGTGTGCGAATATGTGTGCGAATATGTGTGCGAATATGTGTGCGAATATGTGTGCGAATATGTGTGTGAATATGTGTGTGAATATGTGTGTGAATATGTGTGTGAATATGTGTGTGAATATGTGTGTGAATATGTGTGTGAATATGTGTGTGAATATGTGTGTGAATATGTGTGTGAATATGTGTGTGAATATGTGTGTGAATATGTGTGTGAATATGTGTGTGAATATGTGTGTGAATATGTGTGTGAATATGTGTGTGAATATGTGTGTGAATATGTGTGTGAATATGTGTGTGAATATGTGTGTGAATATGTGTGTGCATATGTGTGCGAATATGTGTGTGAATATGTGTGCGAATATGTATATTATATGAGGTATGTACAATGGCATTTGTATGAGTTTGTAGGTTTATATGTAAATGTAGCAAATATTGAGTTATGAGTAGTGTTTACGATTGTGTCGAGCTACACGTGAGTGAATCGCAATATTTTGGAGTGTTTTAAGTTTTTGGAGTGTGTGACAATTTACAGTAGAATGTAGGAGTGTGATGGTAACTTTGCGAGTGTTAAGTTATCTTTGGGAGTTACTGGATGACCTTTGGAGTGTAGTTATTCGAGTAGTTAGCAGTATGTGAGAGTGTACGTGTGTATGGTAATGTGTACGGGTGTATGGTAATGTTTACGGGTGTATGGTATTGTGTACGGGTGTATGGTAATGTGTACGGGTGTATGGTAATGTGTACGGGTGTATGGTAATGCTTACAGAAGTTTGTCAGTGTATGTTAGTATTTGGAAACATTAGAATTGATGACTGTGAGATTGTGGTTGGATAATAATGTTATTGGAAGATGTTGTGTGATAGTTTTGATTGGTAATGTTATACGTGTGATAATGTATTGTTCAATGAATAATAGTTAGATAATAGCAAAATCATTTGTTTGTCGAAGATAATGTTAATAATTAATTATTTTTAAAATTATACAGTTTTATTTATAAGAAAAATTTGTGAATTTCTTGATAATAATAAATTATAATATATTATCAATATGAAATGTATATTTTCATGTATTATATATTTGATTTGTATATAATAAATTACCATCTATGATTATAAATCATAATATCTACAAATGTAAATATATTTTATGAATTGTCTAGAATTATTGGTAGAAATGTCATTTTATTATACGATTCCTTTGAGAATTCTAGAGTATCGTCTGCATTAACACAAGGAATTATATCGTATCATTTAATATTTATAGAATTGTGTATAATGCTTTTATGTGTATATTTTTTACTTTTAAAACTGTGATTTGTTTGTAATTTATTTTTTAGATTTCATAATTTCATAATAGTCTAATTTATTATATATATCTATATTATATATATCTAATTTATTATAAATTTTTCAGTATAAATTACGATGTATTATTTCATTCGTATAATCTTTGATGATAGTATTCGAATACATTAGTTTCCTTCGACTGTTGTATTTTATTACATTGCATCCACGATATGTATCATATGTTTCATAAACAGGGATTACATTAAATATGCGCATACATATCTGTGAGCCCGTACATTTTGGAGAATTGGTAAGCCAGTTCCTTTTAGCCCTAGTGCACCTAACGGGATTGATCCCAGGAGTATGCAGTTCCTCGTATCGCGATACGTTCGGTAGTTATTCTCGGAATACTCTAGACTGTTTCGGAGTAGTTAACGGAATAAAACTAGAACGTCCAACAGATGTTTAAAATTATTAATGCATTCTTAAATTAGAAATAATTATTTATAATTAATTATGATATAATTAAAGATATAGGTAAACAATATATATAATATTATTGTTGTATTTGTTATTTTATAATGTATTTAATGTATGACCTTTGCAATTGATTATATCGTTATGATATATTAAAGTAAAAGTATTTTGGTCAATTTTGGTAAATTAACATTTCAGTTAATTATCAAACAATTTCAAAATATAACGAATTTATAATTGGAAATTATGATACAAATATTTGAAAGTCTTAACTAAAGTTAACTTCTGATTAATATATCCAAGTATGCAGATTATAAGTGCATTAAAATTACATTTCTACTTACGTATCATTGTACATTGTACACTATATATACACCATATACACTGCAAATACAGTTATTAAACTACTGGAAAGTCGTATTGCCAAGGTAAAACTAATGTTCTAGCAATAACATTATACAATATATATATGAACGTTTGTGTGCGTTTGTATCATTGTGTATGTCAAATGCGTGTAAAACAATTACATTACAATAATACTACTATTCACTTGTTTTAATATAATATAATCGCACGGGTCCGTAGATTGATTACAGAAGAATGGCGCTGATATTTCAGATAGATACAAGATGTATACAAGATGGATTACGGCTATAACAGGGTATACCCTGAGGATATAGAGATCCTATTTACTTCTTATTGTGCTTATACTCGACCATAATGGTATTAATACGGCAGTATAAATGTATTGAAGGGTCTTAGATGT
>OZ038317.1:1440719-1473219 GCA_964035775.1 Osedax frankpressi
AAACTCTACTGCAATAATATGTCAATAGTGCCTCGTAAACAGCGGTATATTATATCACAGTCTATTATATATTTATTATATCACAGTCTATATCACAGTCTATATACACCAGCTTTGATTTACAATTAGTTTTAATAA
The DNA here is from genome assembly GCA_964035775.1 of Osedax frankpressi. NCBI lineage: Eukaryota > Metazoa > Annelida > Polychaeta > Sabellida > Siboglinidae > Osedax > Osedax frankpressi. The sequence goes on from OZ038317.1 coordinate 1,440,858, forward strand.
ATTTTGCATAATTTACTTAAATTGCAAATCAACTCCGGATTCATTGAAATTCGCCGCCTTGCATAATAATATTGCCTAATAGGAATCAGTTTCGAGACTAAGAGTCGTGACGTAATCCGACGAGGTTTGACCGTCTGGGCGAATGCTATGCAAGATACGGCGGCGTATAGCAAACACTCCGGTCACTTGGACCGTAGTGGTCACTCTGTGGCGGACGGTATATCTCCGAGAATTAGCTGCGACCAGCAATCTAAATTACCCTGGATTCTAGGACCGCTAGTTAATGGGTTCGCTATTGTTCAACTGCTCCAAACTCCGAATTTAACACGAATTTATATTGACCTTGACCTTGGTCCCGGATGTTTTGAAACTTTATTTGTAAACGTGTTTGTTTATACTTACATTAATTTAGCACAACTATAATATTATAGCTTTTGCAAGTAATTTACTTAATATCACAGGGTGTTTATATCCTAAACTAAAGAACATAATATAATACATTTTAGAATCTTAAAAGGATTAATTCTAACATTATCATTACAGATCCAATAGTAAGCTGATAATGCTTAAATATAAGTATATGATTAATAAATTAATAAGTGATAATCGATTAATATAAATTAATAGTTTTATGAAATCCTTTGATTAGGAATATAATATATATAGATTAATGTGGTATAGTAAAACTATATTCTGATGTATTTTAGGACTCCGTCGAATACATAATTAGATACATACTTACCGTACTTTGAAATAGATAACTTACTTACCGCAGGGTTATGAAAAATATTACAAAACCGATGACTTTCAATGATGATGGTAGCGCAACAGATATCCAACTGAAAATCATCAATCTCAACTACAATAAAAAATGGACCGAGGTTTTTATATTATAATAATACGATTGTTAATCTACTAAGCTGGTTTAATACTCGCTAGGCAGTTGTATTGTCTGACTAGTTTATCTAATTTAATTCATAGCATTACATAATCATACAATATCTATATTTGTTTTATTTATATTAATTCAATAGTATCAATATCGTACTTTATACTTTATGTAATATGATATTATTTATCCGTATTCCTTTTTTAATGATTATATAATTTTAAATAAATGTTTGACTTGAAATTCTCTTAGAAATTAAAATTCATTATCACTATTTATTGTCATCTTTCTTCGATTAGATCGGAAGTTGGCATTCTGAGACCGATGAAATCAAAATGGAGGATATTACGTGGTCGGGTCGTCAGCCTACTCCTCCCAAAGGAAGACCCGACCGTTACCATCTCAAGGTCAGCACGTAGCCTATCTTTAATAGTTACTTCCTCATTTTACGAACTTCGAATCATATTCGCGCATTTCTGAAATTCATTAATACGGTAAATTATGTTATATACACGCGAAAGAGAATAATGTATGATTTAAGATGATATTAAAGACGTATTAACTCCACATCGAGGCTAGATAATATATGATCCCCCGGATTAACTTGAAATTTAATCTATATAATAAAGCTTTCACTCGTAGGTGGTTACTATAGAAGAGAAACCCTACGTATCTTACGCAGACCCAGACCCCATCACTGGCACTTGTCCTGGTCAGTCATCCCTGTGCCGTATTGGAAAAATCAACGAGACTTACGGGTACGTAATGTGTACATGTGTATACAGGTGTGTACAGGTGTGTACATGTGTGTATAGGTGTGTACGTATGTACATGTGTATACAGGTGTGTACAGGTGTGTACAGGTGTGTACATGTGTGTACATGTGTGTACATGTGTGTACATGTGTATACAGGTGTGTATAGGTGTGTACAGGTGTGTACATGTGTGTACATGTGTGTACATGTGTGTACATGTGTATACTGGTGTGTACATGTGTATACAGGTAGGTACATGTGTATACAGGTATATACAGGTATGTACATGTGTATACAGGTATGCACAGGTGTGTATAGGTATGTACATATGTATACAGGTGTGTACAGGTATGTACAGGTATGTACAGGTGTGTACGTATGTATACAGGTGTGTACAGGTGTATACAGGTATGTACAGGTGTATATAGTCATGTACATGTGTGTACACAAATATGTACATGTGTTTATAGGTTTATACAGGTTAAGAGTATTTGTAGTTTTGGCATTTGCCGACATCGCTAAATTGTAATAAATACAAACTACATTATAAGTACTAAATACATAGTATTTAAATTAATCTACTTGATGTACAATAAAACACTACGACTTCGCTGGTACATGTACTTAACATAATATATTCCATTACTTATTTGAGCTATAATTAATAAGCTATAATTATATTCGCTAATATTTCAACTCCGAGAAAAATATCAAACATATTCTCAACGCGACTCCAATTTTCACCTTTTGTAATCTCTTGGGCTTATTGTATGTTTCCTAAGCTTACGTCATACATCCCACAGAATAGCTAATGCAACTAAAGATCCAAAGCTTTACAAGTGTTGCAGTGGTTTCTGTATCGACTTGCTTCGACTTTTCTCCGATAGGATAGGATTCGACTTCGAGTTGTTCCAAGTTGAGGACAAGAAATGGGGTGCTTATGTTAAGGTATGATATTGTGAGGTGGGATAAGGATGGTGAGTGAGGAGTTATATAGCTAGGTAGGGCGTTAAGTTAGATATATATATATGTATATATATATATATATATATATATATATGTGTATATATATATGTGTATATATATATATATGACTTAGCAAACTATATTATTTATTCAGATGAATTCATTTTTATATTAGAATAAATTATGCTATATATTGAATAAATAAATAATTTATTTTAGCGAATTATTTGACAGGGAATGTACTTCAGTAATCTAGTCCTTATCATAACAAACAAAATACGAACAATGTTATGAATTGTTATCCGTTTTAGGAAACTGGTCAGTGGAATGGAATCGTCAGAACTCTGATGGATGATAAAGCTGATATTTCAATGACTTCATTGAAAGTTCGAACCAATTGAGTTTCTGTACTCAAATAAGACAGGATTTATAATAATCTATGTTTATTTGATTTATAATAAGTCGATGTATATTTAAGTTATATACATTACTAATTGTTATGCTAATATAGTTAAATTGTTAAGAAAAAATAAATATAATTAGATTAAGTTGTACTGGTAATACAATATAATGAAACTATTCCTGCTGTTTACGATATCAGTTATAACAGCCACATCAATACTTTACCAAATGTATAACAACCAAATACTAAAACCAGATCACACCGGAGAGATCAATGATGATGGACTTTAGTGTTCCCTTTTTAGAGACTGGCATTACTATAATTGTAGCTGTCAGAGATGGAGTGATTTCCCCTACCGCTTTTCTGGGTAGTATTTAGTATTTAGATGGTAAACCATTGTTCACCCGGTCATTTGTTCTAAATAATGATATGATTATAAAATGTAACTATCTCTTGACAATAAGAATTGTCACTAATTGCGATCTCCTGTGAGTTTTCTTAAAGATATACATTATCTTATAAGTGTGTTCTTATAATTAGTATATGATAATTGATCAAATCATACAATGAAATATTAAATTATAGTATCGATGATTAATTGCATATCAAGTTGTATATGTCCATGAAGTTTGTTTATTTCCCTTGCAGGTATTACCGTGTATTTATATTCCATTGTTAAGTTCTTAATTGTATACTAAATATTATTTATAAAGTGTAAATATGAATATTTGTTATTTAAGTTTAGTAGCTTAAAGGTGAAGCGAAAACTAATAAATTTACGTTATGATTAATAATAATTCATATTGAGTACTATTTGTATTTAATTACTTATAACTTATTACATAATCCATGGTATTATTAATTAATTATTGTAATTATTATTAAAACTTTCGTATCAACATTATTTATATATATAAATATATATTGATAAATGTAATTTCACAAATGGCTATTTAAACCATCCTGACCATTAACTTATCTTTATTCAGAACCATATGACTACCCATCTTGGTGTCTAATCCTGGTGTTTAGTGTACACACTTCCGGTGCCGCTATATTTATTTTCGAGTGGCTCTCCCCATCTGGACTAGATAGGGGGAACCGACCAATCAGAGGTCGGTGAAAATACCCACATAGGGTGATGTAATTTATATGTTTCATTTGATTTTCTGAATATACATTTCAAAAGATACATTATATAAATACAATTCAAAAAAATAGTTATAAATAATCAGTTATAAAGATATAATTTAAAAGATACAGTTTAAAAGATACAGATTAAACTATTATAAGATAAGTATAGGAATAATACTAAATTATATAACAATTTAAATGAAATAAAATACCTAATAATAATTAGATACTATTATATGAATATTACAACAACACAATTAAATTATGGTGAACAGAATAAATTAGAATTATTAAATATTCGTAGAAATTCCAATACTTACAGTAAGTTTAACGAAAAAAGCCTTCCCAGCAAACTCTCTGTAATATCCAATGGTAATATCACTTTATAATTAAAGATATTACAAACTATTACATCACATTTCAAAGTATAAATCCAGATCGCTTTAGATTTATTTGTATTTAATATATTGATATGAGCATTTTAACAATTACAATATCAGAATTCCTAGACATTTGCTGGCTTAATGTCAACAATACATTAAAGTTTTTCTACAAACTTCGCCTACAAAATAAATCCATTCGTAACTGTATATTAATAAATTTAAAATATGTACCTCTGTATACTCACTATTGTAGTAACAATACTCACCGTTGTAATAACAATACTCACCATCGTAGTAACAATACTCACCGTTGTAGTAACAATATTCACCGTTATAGTAACAATACTCACCGTTGTAGTAACAATACTCACCGTTGTAGTAACAATACTCACTATTGTATTAACAATACTCACTATTGTAGTAACAATACTCACTATTGTAGTAACAATACTCACCGTTGTAGTAACAATACTCACTATTGTAGTAACAATACTCACTATTGTAGTAACAATACTCACTATTGTAGTAACAATACTCACTATTGTAGTAACAATACTCACCGTTGTAGTAACAATACTCACTATTGTAGTAACAATACTCACCATTGTAGTAACAATACTCACTATTGTAGTAACAATACTCACCGTTGTAGTAACAATACTCACCATTGTAGTAACAATACTCACCGTTGTAGTAACATTACTCACTATTGTAGTAACAATACTTACTATTGTAGTAACAATACTCACTATTGTAGTAACAATACTCACCGTTGTAGTAACAATACTCACTATTGTAGTAACAATACTCACCATTGTAGTAACAATACTCACTATTGTAGTAACAAAAACTCACTATTGTAGTAACAATACTCACTATCGTAGTAACAATACTCACCGTTGTAGTAACAATACTCACTATTGTAGTAACAATACTCACCGTTGTAGTAACAATACTCACTATTGTAGTAACAATACTCACCATTGTAGTAACAATACTCACTATTGTAGTAACAATACTCACTATTGTAGTAACAATACTCACTATTGTAGTAACAATACTCACCGTTGTAGTAACAATACTCACCGTTGTAGTAACAATACTCACCGTTGTAGTAACAATACTCACTATTGTAGTAACAATACTCACCGTTGTAGTAACAATACTCACTATTGTAGTAACAATACTCACTATTGTAGTAACAATACTCACTATTGTAGTAACAATACTCACTATTGTAGTAACAATACTCACTATTGTAGTAACAATACTCACTATTGTAGTAACAATACTCACTATTGTAGTAACAATACTCACCGTTGTAGTAACAATACTCACCATTGTAGTAACAATACTCACCGTTGTAGTAACAATACTCACCGTTGTAGTAACAATACTCACCGTTGTAGTAACAATACTCACTATTGTAGTAACAATACTCACTATTGTAGTAACAATACTCACCGTTGTAGTAACAATACTCACTATTGTAGTAACAATACTCACCGTTGTAGTAACAATACTCACCGTTGTAGTAACAATACTCACCGTTGTAGTAACAATACTCACCGTTGTAGTAACAATACTCACTATTGTAGTAACAATACTCACTATTGTAGTAACAATACTCACTATTGTAGTAACAATACTAACTATTTTAGTAACAATACTCACCATTGTAGTAACAATACTCACTATTGTAGTAACAATACTCACCATTGTAGTAACAATACTCACTATTGTAGTAACAATACTCACTATTGTAGTAACAATACTCACCGTTGTAGTAACAATACTCACCGTTGTAGTAACAATACTCACCGTTGTAGTAACAATACTCACCGTTGTAGTAACGATACTCACCGTTGTAGTAACAATACTCACTATTGTAGTAACAATACTCACTATTGTAGTAACAATACTCACCATTGTAGTAACAATACTCACCGTTGTAGTAACAATACTCACCGTTGTAGTAACAATACTCACCGTTGTAGTAACAATACTCACTATTGTATAAACAATACTCACTATTGTAGTAACAATACTCACCATTGTAGTAACAATACTCACCGTTGTAGTAACAATACTCACCGTTGTAGTAACAATACTCACTATTGTAGTAACAATACTCACTATTGTAGTAACAATACTCACTATTGTAGTAACAATACTCACTATTGTAGTAACAATACTCACCGTTGTAGTAACAATACTCACCGTTGTAGTAACAATACTCACTATTGTAGTAACAATACTCACTATTGTAGTAACAATACTCACTATTGTAGTAACAATACTCACCATTGTAGTAACAATACTCACTATTGTAGTAACAATACTCACTATTGTAGTAACAATACTCACTATTGTAGTAACAATACTCACTATTGTAGTAACAATACTCACCGTTGTAGTAACAATACTCACTATTGTAGTAACAATACTCACCATTGTAGTAACAATACTCACCGTTGTAGTAACAATACTCACCGTTGTAGTAACAATACTCACTATTGTAGTAACAATACTCACTATTGTAGTAACAATACTCACTATTGTAGTAACAATACTCACCATTGTAGTAACAATACTCACTATTGTAGTAACAATACTCACTATTGTAGTAACAATACTCACTATTGTAGTAACAATACTCACTATTGTAGTAACAATACTCACCGTTGTAGTAACAATACTCACTATTGTAGTAACAATACTCACTATTGTAGTAACAATACTCACTATTGTAGTAACAATACTCACAGTTGTAGTAACAATACTCACTATTGTAGTAACAATACTCACTATTGTAGTAACAATACTCACTATTGTAGTAACAATACTCACTATTGTAGTAACAATACTCACTATTGTAGTAACAATACTCACTATTGTAGTAACAATACTCACTATTGTAGTAACAATACTCACCGTTGTAGTAACAATACTCACTATTGTAGTAACAATACTCACTATTGTAGTAACAATACTCACTATTGTAGTAACAATACTCACTATTGTAGTAACAATACTCACCGTTGTAGTAACAATACTCACTATTGTAGTAACAATACTCACTATTGTAGTAACAATACTAACTATTGTAGTAACAATACTCACCGTTGTAGTAACAATACTCACTATTGTAGTAACAATACTCACTATTGTAGTAACAATACTCACTATTGTAGTAACAATACTCACCGTTGTAGTAACAATACTCACTATTGTAGTAACAATACTCACTATTGTAGTAACAATACTCACTATTGTAGTAACAATACTCACCGTTGTAGTAACAATACTCACTATTGTAGTAACAATACTCACCGTTGTAGTAACAATACTCACTATTGTAGTAACAATACTCACCGTTGTAGTAACAATACTCACTATTGTAGTAACAATACTCACTATTGTAGTAACAATACTCACTATTGTAGTAACAATACTCACCATTGTAGTAACAATACTCACCGTTGTAGTAACAATACTCACCATTGTAGTAACAATACTCACCGTTGTAATAACAATACTCACCGTTGTAGTAACAATACTCACCATTGTAGTAACAATACTCACTATTGTAGTAACAATACTCACTATTGTAGTAACAATACTCACTATTGTAGTAACAATACTCACTATTGTAGTAACAATACTCACTATTGTAGTAACAATACTCACTATTGTAGTAACAATACTCACTATTGTAGTAACAATACTCACCATTGTAGTAACAATACTCACTATTGTAGTAACAATACTCACTATTGTAGTAACAATACTCACTATTGTAGTAACAATACTCACTATTGTAGTAACAATACTCACTATTGTAGTAACAATACTCACTATTGTAGTAACAATACTCACTATTGTAGTAACAATACTCACCGTTGTAGTAACAATACTCACTATTGTAGTAACAATACTCACTATTGTAGTAACAATACTCACCGTTGTAGTAACAATACTCACTATTATAGTAACAATACTCACCGTTGTAGTAACAATACTCACCGTTGTAGTAACAATACTCACTATTGTAGTAACAATACTCACCGTTGTAGTAACAATACTCACTATTGTAGTAACAATACTCACTATTGTAGTAACAATACTCACCATTGTAGTAACAATACTCACCATTGTAGTGACAATACTCACTATTGTAGTAACAATACTCACTATTTTAGTAACAATACTCACCATTGTAGTAACAATACTCACCGTTGTAATAACAATACTCACTATTGTAGTAACAATACTCACCGTTGTAGTAACAATACTCACCGTTGTAGTAACAATACTCACCGTTGTAGTAACAATACTCACCATTGTAGTAACAATACTCACTATTGTAGTAACAATACTCACTATTGTAGTAACAATACTCACTATTGTAGTAACAATACTCACTATTGTAGTAACAATACTCACCGTTGTAGTAACAATACTCACCGTTGTAGTAACAATACTCACCGTTGTAGTAACAATACTCACCATTGTAGTAACAATACTCACTATTGTAGTAACAATACTCACTATTGTAGTAACAATACTCACTATTGTAGTAACAATACTCACCGTTGTAGTAACAATACTCACCATTGTAGTAACAATACTCACCGTTGTAGTAACAATACTCACTATTGTAGTAACAATACTCACCGTTGTAGTAACAATACTCACTATTGTAGTAACACTACTCACTATTGTAGTAACAATACTCACCGTTGTAGTAATAATACTCACCGTTGTAGTAACAATACTCACTATTGTAGTAACAATACTCACCGTTGTAGTAACAATACTCACTATTGTAGTAACAATACTCACTATTGTAGTAACAATACTCACCATTGTAGTAACAATACTCACCGTTGTAGTAACAATACTCACCGTTGTAGTAACAATACTCACCGTTGTAGTAACAATACTCACCGTTGTAGTAACAATACTCACTATTGTAGTAACAATACTCACCATTGTAGTAACAATACTCACCGTTGTAGTAACAATACTCACTATTGTAGTAACAATACTCACCGTTGTAGTAACAATACTCACTATTGAAGTAACAATACTCACTATTGTAGTAACAATACTCACTATTGTAGTAACAATACTCACTATTGTAGTAACAATACTCACCATTGTAGTAACAATACTCACCGTTGTAGTAACAATACTCACTATTGTAGTAACAATACTCACTATTGTAGTAACAATACTCACTATTGTAGTAACAATACTCACTATTGTAGTAACAATACTCACCGTTGTAGTAACAATACTCACTATTGTAGTAACAATACTCACCGTTGTAGTAACAATACTCACTATTGTAGTAACAATACTCACCGTTGTAGTAACAATACTCACCATTGTAGTAACAATACTCACTATTGTAGTAACAATACTCACCGTTGTAGTAACAATACTCACCGTTGTAGTAACAATACTCACTATTGTAGTAACAATACTCACCGTTGTAGTAACAATACTCACTATTGTAGTAACAATACTCACCGTTGTAGTAACAATACTCACCGTTGTAGTAACAATACTCACTATTGTAGTAACAATACTCACCGTTGTAGTAACAATACTCACTATTGTAGTAACAATACTCACCGTTGTAGTAACAATACTCACTATTGTAGTAACAATACTCACCGTTGTAGTAACAATACTCACCGTTGTAGTAACAATACTCACTATTGTAGTAACAATACTCACCGTTGTAGTAACAATACTCACCGTTGTAGTAACAATACTCACCGTTGTAGTAACAATACTCACCATTGTAGTAACAATACTCACCGTTGTAGTAACAATACTCACCGTTGTAGTAACAATACTCACCGTTGTAGTAACAATACTCACCGTTGTAGTAACAATACTCACTATTGTAGTAACAATACTCACCATTGTAGTAACAATACTCACCGTTGTAGTAACAATACTCACTATTGTAGTAACAATACTCACCGTTGTAGTAACAATACTCACTATTGTAGTAACAATACTCACTATTGTAGTAACAATACTCACCGTTGTAGTAACAATACTCACCATTGTAGTAACAATACTCACCATTGTAGTAACAATACTCACTATTGTAGTAACAATACTTACCGTTGTAGTAACAATACTCACCGTTGTATTAACAATACTCACCGTTGTAGTAACAATACTCACTATTGTAGTAACAATACTCACTATTGTAGTAACAATACTCACTATTGTAGTAACAATACTCACTATTGTAGTAACAATACTCACTATTGTAGTAACAATACTCACCATTGTAGTAACAATACTCACTATTGTAGTAACAATACTCACTATTGTAGTAACAATACTCACTATTGTAGTAACAATACTCACCATTGTAGTAACAATACTCACTATTGTAGTAACAATACTCACCATTGTAGTAACAATACTCACTATTGTAGTAACAATACTCACTATTGTAGTAACAATACTCACTATTGTAGTAACAATACTCACCGTTGTAGTAACAATACTCACTGTTGTAGTAACAATACTCACTATTGTAGTAACAATACTCACCGTTGTATTAACAATACTCACCATTGTAGTAACAATACTCACCGTTGTAGTAACAATACTCACCGTTGTAGTAACAATACTCACCATTGTAGTAACAATACTCACTATTGTAGTAACAATACTCACCATTGTAGTAACAATACTCACTATTGTAGTAACAATACTCACTATTGTAGTAACAATACTCACTATTGTAGTAACAATACTCACCGTTGTAGTAACAATACTCACCGTTGTAGTAACAATACTCACTATTGTAGTAACAATACTCACTATTGTAGTAACAATACTCACCGTTGTTAATAACAATACTCACTATTGTAGTAACAATACTCACCGTTGTAGTAACAATACTCACCGTTGTAGTAACAATACTCACCGTTGTAGTAACAATACTCACTATTGTAGTAACAATACTCACTATTGTAGTAACAATACTCACCGTTGTAGTAACAATACTCACTATTGTAGTAACAATACTCACCGTTGTATTAACAATACTCACCGTTGTAGTAACAATACTCACCGTTGTAGTAACAATACTCACCATTGTAGTAACAATACTCACTATTGTAGTAACAATACTCACCGTTGTAGTAACAATACTCACCGTTGTAGTAACAATACTCACTATTGTAGTAACAATACTCACTATTGTAGTAACAATACTCACCGTTGTTAATAACAATACTCACTATTGTAGTAACAATACTCACCGTTGTAGTAACAATACTCACTATTGTAGTAACAATACTCACCGTTGTAGTAACAATACTCACCGTTGTAGTAACAATACTCACCGTTGTAGTAACAATACTCACTATTGTAGTAACAATACTCACCGTTGTAGTAACAATACTCACTATTGTAGTAACAATAATCACCATTGTAGTAACAATACTCACTATTGTAGTAACAATACTCACTATTGTAGTAACAATACTCACCGTTGTAGTAACAATACTCACCGTTGTAGTAACAATACTCACCGTTGTAGTAACAATACTCACTATTGTAGTAACAATACTCACCGTTGTAGTAACAATACTCACTATTGTAGTAACAATACTCACTATTGTAGTAACAATACTCACTATTGTAGTAACAATACTCACTATTGTAGTAACAATACTCACCGTTGTAGTAACAATACTCACTATTGTAGTAACAATACTCACCGTTGTAGTAACAATACTCACTATTGTAGTAACAATACTCACTATTGTAGTAACAATACTCACTATTGTAGTAACAATACTCACTATTGTAGTAACAATACTCACCGTTGTAGTAACAATACTCACTATTGTAGTAACAATACTCACCGTTGTAGTAACAATACTCACTATTGTAGTAACAATACTCACTATTGTAGTAACAATACTCACTATTGTAGTAACAATACTCACTATTGTAGTAACAATACTCACCGTTGTAGTAACAATACTCACTATTGTAGTAACAATACTCACCGTTGTATTAACAATACTCACCGTTGTAGTAACAATACTCACTATTGTAGTAACAATACTCACCGTTGTATTAACAATACTCACCGTTGTAGTAACAATACTCACCGTTGTAGTAACAATACTCACAGTTGTAGTAACAATACTCACCATTGTAGTAACAATACTCACTATTGTAGTAACAATACTCACCGTTGTAGTAACAATACTCACTATTGTAGTAACAATACTCACTATTGTAGTAACAATACTCACTATTGTAGTAACAATACTCACTATTGTAGTAACAATACTCACCGTTGTAGTAACAATACTCACCGTTGTAGTAACAATACTCACCGTTGTAGTAACAATACTCACTATTGTAGTAACAATACTCACTATTGTAGTAACAATACTCACCGTTGTTAATAACAATACTCACTATTGTAGTAACAATACTCACCGTTGTAGTAACAATACTCACTATTGTAGTAACAATACTCACCGTTGTAGTAACAATACTCACCGTTGTAGTAACAATACTCACCGTTGTAGTAACAATACTCACTATTGTAGTAACAATACTCACCGTTGTAGTAACAATACTCACTATTGTAGTAACAATACTCACCGTTGTAGTAACAATACTCACTATTGTAGTAACAATACTCACTATTGTAGTAACAATACTCACCGTTGTAGTAACAATACTCACTATTGTAGTAACAATACTCACTATTGTAGTAACAATACTCACCGTTGTAGTAACAATACTCACTATTGTAGTAACAATACTCACTATTGTAGTAACAATACTCACCGTTGTAGTAACAATACTCACCGTTGTAGTAACAATACTCACCCTAGTAGTAACAATACTCACTATTGTAGTAACAATACTCACCGTTGTAGTAACAATACTCACTATTGTAGTAACAATACTCACCGTTGTAGTAACAATACTCACTATTGTAGTAACAATACTCACCGTTGTTAATAACAATACTCACCGTTGTTAATAACAAAACTCACTATTGTAGTAACAATACTCACCGTTGTAGTAACAATACTCACTATTGTACTAACAATACTCACTATTGTAGTAACAATACTCACTATTGTAGTAACAATACTCACTATTGTAGTAACAATACTCACCGTTGTAGTAACAATACTCACTATTGTAGTAACAATACTCACCGTTGTAGTAACAATACTCACTATTGTAGTAACAATACTCACTATTGTAGTAACAATACTCACCGTTGTAGTAACAATACTCACCGTTGTAGTAACAATACTCACTATTGTAGTAACAATACTCACTATTGTAGTAACAATACTCACTATTGTAGTAACAATACTCACCATTGTTAATAACAATACTCACCGTTGTAGTAACAATACTCACCATTGTAGTAACAATACTCACTATTGTAGTAACAATACTCACTATTGTAGTAACAATACTAACTATTGTAGTAACAATACTCACCGTTGTAGTAACAATACTCACCGTTGTAGTAACAATACTCACCGTTGTAGTAACAATACTCACTATTGTAGTAACAATACTCACTATTGTAGTAACAATACACACTATTGTAGTAACAATACTCACCGTTGTAGTAACAATACTCACTATTGTAGTAACAATACTCACCGTTGTAGTAACAATACTCACCATTGTTAATAACAATACTCACCGTTGTAGTAACAATACTCACCATTGTAGTAACAATACTCACTATTGTAGTAACAATACTCACCGTTGTAGTAACAATACTCACCGTTGTAGTAACAATACTCACTATTGTAGTAACAATAATCACCGTTGTAGTAACAATACTCACCATTGTAGTAACAATACTCACTATTGTAGTAACAATACTCACTATTGTAGTAACAATACTAACCGTTTTAGTAACAATACTCACTATTGTAGTAACAATACTCACTATTGTAGTAACAATACTCACTATTGTAGTAACAATACTCACTATTGTAGTAACAATACTCACCGTTGTAGTAACAATACTCACTATTGTAGTAACAATACTCACCGTTGTAGTAACAATACTCACTATTGTAGTAACAATACACACTATTGTAGTAACAATACTCACCGTTGTAGTAACAATACTCACTATTGTAGTAACAATACTCACCGTTGTAGTAACAATACTCACCGTTGTAGTAACAATACTCACTATTGTAGTAACAATACTCACCATTGTAGTAACAATACTCACCGTTGTAGTAACAATACTCACTATTGTAGTAACAATATTCACCGTTGTAGTAACAATACTCACTATTGTAGTAACAATACTCACTATTGTAGTAACAATACTCAATATTGTAGTAACAATACTCACTATTGTATTAACAATACTCACCGTTGTAGTAACAATACTCACCGTTGTAGTAACAATACTCACCATTGTAGTAACAATACTCACCATTGTAGTAACAATACTCACCGTTGTATTAACAATACTCACTATTGTAGTAACAATACTCACTATTGTAGTAACAATACTCACTATTGTATTAACAATACTCACCGTTGTAGTAACAATACTCACCGTTGTATTAACAATACTCACTATTGTAGTAACAATACTCACTATTGTAGTAACAATACTCACTATTGTAGTAACAATACTCACCGTTGTAGTAACAATACTCACCGTTGTAGTAACAATACTCACCGTTGTAGTAACAATACTCACCGTTGTAGTAACAATACTCACCGTTGTAGTAACAATACTCACTATTGTAGTAACAATACTCACTATTGTAGTAACAATACTCACTATTGTAGTAACAATACTCACCGTTGTAGTAACAATACTCACCGTTGTAGTAACAATACTCACCGTTGTAGTAACAATACTCACCGTTGTAGTAACAATACTCACAGTTGTAGTAACAATACTCACTATTGTAGTAACAATACTCACTATTGTAGTAACAATAATCACCGTTGTAGTAACAATACTCACCGTTGTAGTAACAATACTCACTATTGTAGTAACAATACTCACCATTGTAGTAACAATACTCACTATTATAGTAACAATACTCACTATTGTAGTAACAATACTCACTATTGTAGTAACAATACTCACCGTTGTAGTAACAATACTCACTATTGTAGTAACAATACTCACTATTGTAGTAACAATACTCACTATTGTAGTAACAATACTCACTATTGTAGTAACAATACTCACTATTGTAGTAACAATACTCACTATTGTAGTAACAATACTCACCGTTGTAGTAACAATACTCACTATTGTAGTAACAATACTCACTATTGTAGTAACAATACTCACCGCTGTAGTAACAATACTCACCGTTGTAGTAACAATACTCACTATTGTAGTAACAATACTCACTATTGTAGTAACAATACTCACTATTGTAGTAACAATACTCACAGTTGTAGTAACAATACTCACCATTGTAGTAACAATACTCACCATTGTAGTAACAATACTCACCGTTGTATTAACAATACTCACTATTGTAGTAACAATACTCACTATTGTAGTAACAATACTCACTATTGTATTAACAATACTCACCGTTGTAGTAACAATACTCACCGTTGTATTAACAATACTCACTATTGTAGTAACAATACTCACTATTGTAGTAACAATACTCACTATTGTAGTAACAATACTCACCGTTGTAGTAACAATACTCACCGTTGTAGTAACAATACTCACCGTTGTAGTAACAATACTCACCGTTGTAGTAACAATACTCACCGTTGTAGTAACAATACTCACTATTGTAGTAACAATACTCACTATTGTAGTAACAATACTCACTATTGTAGTAACAATACTCACCGTTGTAGTAACAATACTCACCGTTGTAGTAACAATACTCACCGTTGTAGTAACAATACTCACCGTTGTAGTAACAATACTCACAGTTGTAGTAACAATACTCACTATTGTAGTAACAATACTCACTATTGTAGTAACAATAATCACCGTTGTAGTAACAATACTCACCGTTGTAGTAACAATACTCACTATTGTAGTAACAATACTCACCATTGTAGTAACAATACTCACTATTATAGTAACAATACTCACTATTGTAGTAACAATACTCACTATTGTAGTAACAATACTCACCGTTGTAGTAACAATACTCACTATTGTAGTAACAATACTCACTATTGTAGTAACAATACTCACTATTGTAGTAACAATACTCACTATTGTAGTAACAATACTCACTATTGTAGTAACAATACTCACTATTGTAGTAACAATACTCACCGTTGTAGTAACAATACTCACTATTGTAGTAACAATACTCACTATTGTAGTAACAATACTCACCGCTGTAGTAACAATACTCACCGTTGTAGTAACAATACTCACTATTGTAGTAACAATACTCACTATTGTAGTAACAATACTCACTATTGTAGTAACAATACTCACAGTTGTAGTAACAATACTCACCATTGTAGTAACAATACTCACCATTGTAGTAACAATACTCACCGTTGTAGTAACAATACTCACTATTGTAGTAACAATACTCACCGTTGTAGTAACAATACTCACCATTGTAGTAACAATACTCACCGTTGTAGTAACAATACTCACCATTGTAGTAACAATACTCACTATTGTAGTAACAATACTCACTATTGTAGTAACAATACTCACTATTGTAGTAACAATACTCACTATTGTAGTAACAATACTCACCGTTGTAGTAACAATACTCACTATTGTAGTAACAATACTCACCGTTGTAGTAACAATACTCACCCTAGTAGTAACAATACTCACTATTGTAGTAACAATACTCACCGTTGTAGTAACAATACTCACTATTGTAGTAACAATACTCACCGTTGTAGTAACAATACTCACTATTGTAGTAACAATACTCACCGTTGTTAATAACAATACTCACCGTTGTTAATAACAAAACTCACTATTGTAGTAACAATACTCACCGTTGTAGTAACAATACTCACTATTGTACTAACAATACTCACTATTGTAGTAACAATACTCACTATTGTAGTAACAATACTCACTATTGTAGTAACAATACTCACCGTTGTAGTAACAATACTCACTATTGTAGTAACAATACTCACCGTTGTAGTAACAATACTCACCATTGTTAATAACAATACTCACCGTTGTAGTAACAATACTCACCATTGTAGTAACAATACTCACTATTGTAGTAACAATACTCACTATTGTAGTAACAATACTCACTATTGTAGTAACAATACTCACCGTTGTAGTAACAATACTCACCGTTGTAGTAACAATACTCACCGTTGTAGTAACAATACTCACTATTGTAGTAACAATACTCACTATTGTAGTAACAATACACACTATTGTAGTAACAATACTCACCGTTGTAGTAACAATACTCACTATTGTAGTAACAATACTCACCGTTGTAGTAACAATACTCACCATTGTTAATAACAATACTCACCGTTGTAGTAACAATACTCACCATTGTAGTAACAATACTCACTATTGTAGTAACAATACTCACCGTTGTAGTAACAATACTCACCGTTGTAGTAACAATACTCACTATTGTAGTAACAATAATCACCGTTGTAGTAACAATACTCACCATTGTAGTAACAATACTCACTATTGTAGTAACAATACTCACTATTGTAGTAACAATACTCACCGTTGTAGTAACAATACTCACTATTGTAGTAACAATACTCACTATTGTAGTAACAATACTCACTATTGTAGTAACAATACTCACTATTGTAGTAACAATACTCACCGTTGTAGTAACAATACTCACTATTGTAGTAACAATACTCACCGTTGTAGTAACAATACTCACTATTGTAGTAACAATACTCACCGTTGTAGTAACAATACTCACTATTGTAGTAACAATACTCACTATTGTAGTAACAATACTCACCGTTGTAGTAACAATACTCACCGTTGTAGTAACAATACTCACTATTGTAGTAACAATACTCACTATTGTAGTAACAATACTCACTATTGTAGTAACAATACTCACCGTTGTAGTAACAATACTCACTATTGTAGTAACAATACTCACCGTTGTAGTAACAATACTCACCGTTGTAGTAACAATACTCACCGTTGTAGTAACAATACTCACTATTGTAGTAACAATACTCACCATTATAGTAACAATACTCACCGTTGTAGTAACAATACTCACCGTTGTAGTAACAATACTCACTATTGTAGTAACAATACTCACTATTGTAGTAACAATACTCACTATTGTAGTAACAATACTCACTATTGTAGTAACAATACTCACTATTGTAGTAACAATACTCACCATTGTAGTAACAATACTCACTATTGTAGTAACAATACTCACTATTGTATAAACAATACTCACTATTGTAGTAACAATACTCACCATTGTAGTAACAATACTCACCATTGTAGTAACAATACTCACCATTGTAGTAACAATACTCACCGTTGTAGTAACAATACTCACTATTGTAGTAACAATACTCACTATTGTAGTAACAATACTCACTATTGTAGTAACAATACTCACTATTGTAGTAACAATACTCACTATTGTAGTAACAATACTCACCATTGTAGTAACAATACTCACCATTGTAGTAACAATACTCACCGTTGTAGTAACAATACTCACTATTGTAGTAACAATACTCACTATTGTAGTAACAATACTCACTATTGTAGTAACAATACTCACTATTGTAGTAACAATACTCACTATTGTAGTAACAATACTCACCATTGTAGTAACAATACTCACCATTGTAGTAACAATACTCACCGTTGTAGTAACAATACTCACCATTGTAGTAACAATACTCACTATTGTAGTAACAATACTCACCGTTGTAGTAACAATACTCACTATTGTAGTAACAATACTCACTATTGTATAAACAATACTCACTATTGTAGTAACAATACTCACCATTGTAGTAACAATACTCACCATTGTAGTAACAATACTCACCATTGTAGTAACAATACTCACCGTTGTAGTAACAATACTCACTATTGTAGTAACAATACTCACTATTGTAGTAACAATACTCACTATTGTAGTAACAATACTCACTATTGTAGTAACAATACTCACTATTGTAGTAACAATACTCACTATTGTAGTAACAATACTCACCATTGTAGTAACAATACTCACCATTGTAGTAGCAATACTCACCGTTGTAGTAACAATACTCACCATTGTAGTAACAATACTCACTATTGTATAAACAATACTCACTATTGTATAAACAATACTCACCATTGTAGTAACAATACTCACCATTGTAGTAACAATACTCACCGTTGTAGTAACAATACTCACTATTGTAGTAACAATACTCACCGTTGTAGTAACAATACTCACTATTGTAGTAACAATACTCACCGTTGTAGTAACAATACTCACTATTGTAGTAACAATACTCACTATTGTAGTAACAATACTCACCATTGTAGTAACAATACTCACCATTGTAGTAACAATACTCACCATTGTAGTAACAATACTCACTATTGTAGTAACAATACTCACTATTGTAGTAACAATACTCACTATTGTAGTAACAATACTCACTATTGAAGTAAAAATACTCACCATTGTAGTAACAATACTCACTATTGTAGTAACAATACTCACCGTTGTAGTAACAATACTCACTATTGTAGTAACAATACTCACTATTGTAGTAACAATACTCACCGTTGTAGTAACAATACTCACCATTGTAGTAACAATACTCACTATTGTAGTAACAATACTCACCGTTGTAGTAACAATACTCACTATTGTAGTAACAATACTCACTACTGTAGTAACAATACTCACTATTGTAGTAACAATACTCACCATTGTAGTAACAATACTCACTATTGTAGTAACAATACTCACCGTTGTAGTAACAATGCTCACTATTGTATTAACAATACTCACCGTTGTAGTAACAATACTCACTATTGTAGTAACAATACTCACTGTTGTAGTAACAATACTCACTATTGTAGTAACAATACTCACTATTGTAGTAACAATACTCACCGTTGTAGTAACAATACTCACCGTTGTAGTAACAATACTCACTATTGTAGTAACAATACTCACCATTGTAGTAACAATACTCACTATTGTAGTAACAATACTCACCATTGTAGTAACAATACTCACTATTGTAGTAACAATACTCACCGTTGTAGTAACAATACTCACTATTGTAGTAACAATACTCACCGTTGTAGTAACAATACTCACTATTGTAGTAACAATACTCACCGTTGTAGTAACAATACTCACTATTGTAGTAACAATACTCACCATTGTAGTAACAATACTCACTATTGTAGTAACAATACTCACCGTTGTAGTAACAATACTCACTATTGTAGTAACAATACTCACTATTGTAGTAACAATACTCACTATTGTAGTAACAATACTCACCGTTGTAGTAACAATACTCACTATTGTAGTAACAATACTCATCGTTGTAGTAACAATACTCACTATTGTAGTAACAATACTCACTATTGTAGTAACAATACTCACTATTGTAGTAACAATACTCACCGTTGTAGTAACAATACTCACTATTGTAGTAACAATACTCACTATTGTAGTAACAATACTCACCGTTGTAGTAACAATACTCACTATTGTAGTAACAATACTCACCATTGTAGTAACAATACTCACTATTGTAGTAACAATACTCACCGTTGTAGTAACAATACTCACTATTGTAGTAACAATACTCACTATTGTAGTAACAATACTCACTATTGTAGTAACAATACTCACTATTGTAGTAACAATACTCACTATTGTAGTAACAATACTCACCGTTGTAGTAACAATACTCACTATTGTAGTAACAATACTCACTATTGTAGTAACAATACTCACTATTGTAGTAACAATACTCACCGTTGTAGTAACAATACTCACTATTGTAGTAACAATACTCACTATTGTAGTAACAATACTCACCATTGTAGTAACAATACTCACTATTGTAGTAACAATACTCACCGTTGTAGTAACAATACTCACCATTGTAGTAACAATACTCACCGTTGTAGTAACAATACTCACCATTGTAGTAACAATACTCACTATTGTAGTAACAATACTCACTATTGTAGTAACAATACTCACCGTTGTAGTAACAATACTCACCATTGTAGTAACAATACTCACCGTTGTAGTAACAATACTCACTATTGTAGTAACAATACTCACCGTTGTTGTAACAATACTCACTATTGTAGTAACAATACTCACTATTGTAGTAACAATACTCACCATTGTAGTAACAATACTCACCGTTGTAGTAACAATACTCACCGTTGTAGTAACAATACTCACTATTGTAGTAACAATACTCACCATTGTAGTAACAATACTCACCATTGTAGTAACAATACTCACCGTTGTAGTAACAATACTCACCGTTGTAGTAACAATACTCACCGTTGTAGTAACAATACTCACTATTGTAGTAACAATACTCACTATTGTAGTAACAATACTCACCATTGTAGTAACAATACTCACCGTTGTAGTAACAATACTCACCGTTGTAGTAACAATACTCACCGTTGTAGTAACAATACTCACTATTATAGTAACAATACTCACTATTGTAGTAACAATACTCACCATTGTAGTAACAATACTCACCATTGTAGTAACAATACTCACAATTGTAGTAACAATACTCACTATTGTAGTAACAATACTCACTATTGTAGTAACAATACTCACTATTGTAGTAACAATACTCACTATTGAAGTAAAAATACTCACCATTGTAGTAACAATACTCACTATTGTAGTAACAATACTCACCGTTGTAGTAACAATACTCACTATTGTAGTAACAATACTCACTATTGTAGTAACAATACTCACCGTTGTAGTAACAATACTCACCATTGTAGTAACAATACTCACTATTGTAGTAACAATACTCACCGTTGTAGTAACAATACTCACTATTGTAGTAACAATACTCACTACTGTAGTAACAATACTCACTATTGTAGTAACAATACTCACCATTGTAGTAACAATACTCACTATTGTAGTAACAATACTCACCGTTGTAGTAACAATGCTCACTATTGTATTAACAATACTCACCGTTGTAGTAACAATACTCACTATTGTAGTAACAATACTCACTGTTGTAGTAACAATACTCACTATTGTAGTAACAATACTCACTATTGTAGTAACAATACTCACCGTTGTAGTAACAATACTCACCGTTGTAGTAACAATACTCACCGTTGTAGTAACAATACTCACCATTGTAGTAACAATACTCACCATTGTAGTAACAATACTCACTATTGTAGTAACAATACTCACCATTGTAGTAACAATACTCACTATTGTAGTAACAATACTCACCGTTGTAGTAACAATACTCACTATTGTAGTAACAATACTCACCGTTGTAGTAACAATACTCACTATTGTAGTAACAATACTCACCGTTGTAGTAACAATACTCACTATTGTAGTAACAATACTCACCATTGTAGTAACAATACTCACTATTGTAGTAACAATACTCACCGTTGTAGTAACAATACTCACTATTGTAGTAACAATACTCACTATTGTAGTAACAATACTCACTATTGTAGTAACAATACTCACCGTTGTAGTAACAATACTCACTATTGTAGTAACAATACTCATCGTTGTAGTAACAATACTCACTATTGTAGTAACAATACTCACTATTGTAGTAACAATACTCACTATTGTAGTAACAATACTCACCGTTGTAGTAACAATACTCACTATTGTAGTAACAATACTCACTATTGTAGTAACAATACTCACCGTTGTAGTAACAATACTCACTATTGTAGTAACAATACTCACCATTGTAGTAACAATACTCACTATTGTAGTAACAATACTCACCGTTGTAGTAACAATACTCACTATTGTAGTAACAATACTCACTATTGTAGTAACCATACTCACTATCGTAGTAACAATACTCACTATTGTAGTAACAATACTCACTATTGTAGTAACAATACTCACCGTTGTAGTAACAATACTCACTATTGTAGTAACAATACTCACTATTGTAGTAACAATACTCACTATTGTAGTAACAATACTCACCGTTGTAGTAACAATACTCACTATTGTAGTAACAATACTCACTATTGTAGTAACAATACTCACCATTGTAGTAACAATACTCACCGTTGTTAATAACAATACTCACCGTTGTAGTAACAATACTCACCGTTGTAGTAACAATACTCACCGTTGTAGTAACAATACTCACTATTGTAGTAACAATACTCACAGTTGTAGTAACAATACTCACTATTGTAGTAACAATACTCACTATTGTAGTAACAATACTCACCATTGTAGTAACAATACTCACCGTTGTAGTAACAATACTCACTATTGTAGTAACAATACTCACTATTGTAGTAACAATACTCACTATTGTAGTAACAATACTCACTATTGTAGTAACAATACTCACCGTTGTAGTAACAATACTCACTATTGTAGTAACAATACTCACTATTGTAGTAACAATACTCACTATTGTAGTAACAATACTCACCGTTGTAGTAACAATACTCACTATTGTAGTAACAATACTCACTATTGTAGTAACAATACTCACCATTGTAGTAACAATACTCACCGTTGTTAATAACAATACTCACCGTTGTAGTAACAATACTCACCGTTGTAGTAACAATACTCACCGTTGTAGTAACAATACTCACCATTGTAGTAACAATACTCACTATTGTAGTAACAATACTCACCGTTGTAGTAACAATACTCACCGTTGTAGTAACAATACTCACCATTGTAGTAACAATACTCACCGTTGTAGTAACAATACTCACTATTGTAGTAACAATACTCACCATTGTAGTAACAATACTCACTATTGTAGTAACAATACTCACCGTTGTAGTAACAATACTCACCGTTGTAGTAACAATACTCACTATTGTAGTAACAATACTCACCATTGTAGTAACAATACTCACCATTGTAGTAACAATACTCACCGTTGTTAATAACAATACTCACCGTTGTAGTAACAATACTCACCATTGTAGTAACAATACTCACCATTGTAGTAACAATACTCACTATTGTAGTAACAATACTCACCATTGTAGTAACAATACTCACCGTTGTAGTAACAATACTCACTATTGTAGTAACAATACTCACCGTTGTAGTAACAATACTCACCATTGTAGTAACAATACTCACTATTGTAGTAACAATACTCACCGTTGTAGTAACAATACTCACTATTGTAGTAACAATACTCACCATTGTAGTAACAATACTCACCATTGTAGTAACAATACTCACCGTTGTTAATAACAATACTCACTATTGTAGTAACAATACTCACCATTGTAGTAACAATACTCACTATTGTAGTAACAATACTCACTATTGTAGTAACAATACTCACCGTTGTAGTAACAATACTCACTATTGTAGTAACAATACTCACTATTGTAGTAACAATACTCACCGTTGTAGTAACAATACTCACCATTGTAGTAACAATACTCACCGTTGTAGTAACAATACTCACTATTGTAGTAACAATACTCACCGTTGTAGTAACAATACTCACCATTGTAGTAACAATACTCACCGTTGTAGTAACAATACTCACTATTGTAGTAACAATACTCACCATTGTAGTAACAATACTCACTATTGTAGTAACAATACTCACCGTTGTAGTAACAATACTCACTATTGTAGTAACAATACTCACCATTGTAGTAACAATACTCACCATTGTAGTAACAATACTCACTATTGTAGTAACAATACTCACTATTGTAGTAACAATACTCACCGTTGTAGTAACAATACTCACCATTGTAGTAACAATACTCACCGTTGTAGTAACAATACTCACCGTTGTAGTAACAATACTCACCATTGTAGTAACAATACTCACCGTTGTAGTAACAATACTCACTATTGTAGTAACAATACTCACCGTTGTAGTAACAATACTCACCGTTGTAGTAACAATACTCACCATTGTAGTAACAATACTCACCGTTGTAGTAACAATACTCACTATTGTAGTAACAATACTCACTATTGTAGTAACAATACTCACCGTTGTAGTAACAATACTCACCGTTGTAGTAACAATACTCACTATTGTAGTAACAATACTCACCGTTGTAGTAACAATACTCACCGTTGTAGTAACAATACTCACCGTTGTAGTAACAATACTCACTATTGTAGTAACAATACTCACTATTGTAGTAACAATACTCACTATTGTAGTAACAATACTCACTATTGTAGTAACAATACTCACCATTGTAGTAACAATACTCACCGTTGTAGTAACAATACTCACCGTTGTAGTAACAATACTCACCGTTGTAGTAACAATACTCACTATTGTAGTAACAATACTCACCATTGTAGTAACAATACTCACCGTTGTAGTAACAATACTCACCGTTGTAGTAACAATACTCACCATTGTAGTAACAATACTCACCGTTGTAGTAACAATACTCACCGTTGTAGTAACAATACTCACTATTGTAGTAACAATACTCACTATTGTAGTAACAATACTCACCATTGTAGTAACAATACTCACCGTTGTAGTAACAATACTCACTATTGTAGTAACAATACTCACTATTGTAGTAACAATACTCACCATTGTAGTAACAATACTCACCGTTGTAGTAACAATACTCACCGTTGTAGTAACAATACTCACTATTGTAGTAACAATACTCACTATTGTAGTAACAATACTCACCGTTGTAGTAACAATACTCACTATTGTAGTAACAATACTCACCGTTGTAGTAACAATACTCACCGTTGTAGTAACAATACTCACTATTGTAGTAACAATACTCACCGTTGTAGTAACAATACTCACTATTGTAGTAATAATACTCACTATTGTAGTAACAATACTCACCGTTGTAGTAACAATACTCACCGTTGTAGTAACAATACTCACCGTTGTTAATAACAATACTCACTATTGTAGTAACAATACTCACCGTTGTAGTAACAATACTCACTATTGTAGTAACAATACTCACCATTGTAGTAACAATACTCACTATTGTATTAACAATACTCACTATTGTAGTAACAATACTCACTATTGTAGTAACAATACTCACTATTGTAGTAACAATACTCACCGTTGTAGTAACAATACTCACCATTGTAGTAACAATACTCACTATTGTAGTAACAATACTCACCATTGTAGTAACAATAATCACCGTTGTAGTAACAATACTCACTATTGTAGTAACAATACTCACTATTGTAGTAACAATACTCACCGTTGTAGTAACAATACTCACCATTGTAGTAACAATACTCACTATTGTAGTAACAATACTCACTATTGTAGTAACAATACTCACCGTTGTAGTAACAATACTCACCATTGTAGTAACAATACTCACCGTTGTAGTAACAATACTCACCGTTGTTAATAACAATACTCACTATTGTAGTAACAATACTCACCGTTGTAGTAACAATACTCACTATTGTAGTAACAATACTCACCATTGTAGTAACAATACTCACTATTGTAGTAACAATACTCACCGTTGTAGTAACAATACTCACTATTGTAGTAACAATACTCACCGTTGTAGTAACAATACTCACTATTGTAGTAACAATACTCACCGTTGTAGTAACAATACTCACCGTTGTAGTAACAATACTCACTATTGTAGTAACAATACTCACAGTTGTAGTAACAATACTCACTATTGTAGTAACAATACTCACAGTTGTAGTAACAATACTCACTATTGTAGTAACAATACTCACTATTATAGTAACAATACTCACTATTGTAGTAACAATACTCACCGTTGTAGTAACAATACTCACTATTGTAGTAATAATACTCACTATTGTAGTAACAATACTCACCGTTGTAGTAACAATACTCACCGTTGTTAATAACAATACTCACTATTGTAGTAACAATACTCACCGTTGTAGTAACAATACTCACTATTGTAGTAATAATACTCACTATTGTAGTAACAATACTCACCGTTGTAGTAACAATACTCACCGTTGTTAATAACAATACTCACTATTGTAGTAACAATACTCACCGTTGTAGTAACAATACTCACTATTGTAGTAACAATACTCACCATTGTAGTAACAATACTCACTATTGTATTAACAATACTCACTATTGTAGTAACAATACTCACCGTTGTAGTAACAATACTCACTATTGTAGTAACAATACTCACCGTTGTAGTAACAATACTCACAGTTGTAGTAACAATACTCACCGTTGTAGTAACAATACTCACCGTTGTAGTAACAATACTCACCGTTGTAGTAACAATACTCACTATTGTAGTAACAATACTCACTATTGTAGTAACAATACTCACCGTTGTAGTAACAATACTCACTATTGTAGTAACAATACTCACTATTGTAGTAACAATACTCACTATTGTAGTAACAATACTCACTATTGTAGTAACAATACTCACCGTTGTAGTAACAATACTCACCGTTGTAGTAACAATACTCACCGTTGTAGTAACAATACTCACCGTTGTTAATAACAATACATACAGTTGTAGTAACACCGATTACAAGATCTACTATTCAACATATTCCTCACTTAATGTTATGTAATACTCAAAACTATTTTAGAATACTTTCCTTAATTATTCTCTACATCAACATAATCTCCTATCCTGTTTTACACCTTTACACCTTTACACCTACTCTCCTTTCCTTCTCTTATCCTCAACATCCTCCCCACTCCTTCCTTCTACCACTATATCCTCTCCTTTCCTTGCCTTCACCTCTACATCCTCTCCACTCCTTCCTTCTACCACTATATCCTCTCCTCTCCTTTCCTTCTCTTCACCTCTACATCCTCCCCACTCCTTCCTTCTACCACTATATCCTCTCCTTTCCTTCTCTTATCCTCTACATCCTCCCCACTCCTTCCTTCTACCACTATATCCTCTCCTCTCCTTTCCTTCTCTTCACCTCTACATCCTCCCCACTCCTTCCTTCTACCACTATATCCTCTCCTTTCCTTCTCTTATCCTCTACATCCTCCCCACTCCTTCCTTCTACCACTATATCCTCTCCTTTCCTTCTCTTATCCTCTACATCCTCCCCACTCCTTCCTTCTACCACTATATCCTCTCCTTTCCTTCTCTTATCCTCTACATACTCCCCACTCCTTCCTTCTACCACTATATCCTCTCCTTTCCTTCTCTTCACCTCTACATCCTCCCCACACCTTCCTTCTACCACTATATCCTCTCCTTTCCTTCTCTTCACCTCTACATCCTCCCCACTCCTTCCTTCTACCACTATATCCTCTCCTTTCCTTCTATTCACCTCTACATCCTCCCCACTCCTTCCTTCTACCACTATATCCTCTCCTTTCCTTCTCTTCACCTCTACATCCTCCCCACTCCTTCCTTCTACCACTATATCCTCTCCTTTCCTTCTCTTCACCTCTACATCCTCCCCACTCCTTCCTTCTACCACTATATCCTTTCCTTTCCTTCTCTTATCCTCTACATCCTCCCCACTCCTTCCTTCTACCACTATATCCTCTCCTCTCCTTTCCTTCTCTTCACCTCTACATCCTCCCCACTCCTTCCTTCTACCACTATATCCTCTCCATTCCTTCTCTTCACCTCTACATCCTCTTCACTCCTTCCTTCTACCACTATATCCTCTCCTTTCCTTCTCTTCACCTCTACATCCTCCCCACTCCTTCCTTCTACCACTATATCCTCTCCTTTCCTTCTCTTCACCTCTACATCCTCCCCACTCCTTCCTTCTACCACTATATCCTCTCCTTTCCTTCTCTTCACCTCTACATCCTCTTCACTCCTTCCTTCTACCACTATATCCTCTCCTTTCCTTCTCTTCACCTCTACATCCTCCCCACTCCTTCCTTCTACCACTATATCCTTTCCTTTCCTTCTCTTATCCTCTACATCCTCCCCACTCCTTCCTTCTACCACTATATCCTCTCCTTTCCTTCTCTTCACCTCTACATCCTCCCCACTCCTTCCTTCTACCACTATATCCTCTCCTTTCCTTCTCTTCACCTCTACATCCTCTTCACTCCTTCCTTCTACCACTATATCCTCTCCTTTCCTTCTCTTCACCTCTACATCCTCCCCACTCCTTCCTTCTACCACTATATCCTCTCCTTTCCTTCTCTTCACCTCTACATCCTCTCCACTCCTTCCTTCTACCACTATATCCTTTCCACTCCTTCCTTCTACCACTATATCCTCTCCTTTCCTTCTCTTCACCTCTACATCCTCTCCACTCCTTCCTTCTACCACTATATCCTCTCCTTTCCTTCTCTTCACCTCTACATCCTCTTCACTCCTTCCTTCTACCACTATATCCTCTCCTTTCCTTCTCTTCACCTCTACATCCTCCCCACTCCTTCCTTCTACCACTATATCCTCTCCTTTCCTTCTCTTCACCTCTACATCCTCCCCACTCCTTCCTTCTACCACTATATCCTTTCCTTTCCTTCTCTTCACCTCTACATCCTCCCCACTCCTTCCTTCTACCACTATATCCTCTCCTTTCCTTCTCTTATCCGCTACATCCTCCCCACTCCTTCCTTCTACAACTATATCCTCTCCTTTCCTTCTCTTATCCTCTACATACTCCCCACTCCTTCCTTCTACCACTATATCCTCTCCTTTCCTTCTCTTATCCTCTACATCCTCTCCACTCCTTCCTTCTACCACTATATCCTCTCATTTCCTTTCCTTCTCTTATCCTCTACATCCTCTCCACTCCTTCCTTCTACCACTATATCCTCTCCTTTCCTTCTCTTATCCTCTACATCCTCTCCACTCCTTCCTTCTACCACTATATCCTCTCCTTTCCTTTCCTCCTATTCACCTTTACATCATCTCCTCTCCTATTCTTTCTCTCTACGCCTTCTTCCATAATAATATACATAACTATGTCTTAACCTAACCTACTATCAACTATTCCTTTTTAATTGCCACCAATAATTTGCACTACAACCACATCCGGCCTCGTACAGAACACAGATTCTCTTTGTTCCGATCCTTCTGGTTGATATGGGCGATGCTCTTCGGGGCGGCCGTTAACGTAGACAATCCAAGGGGCGTGTCTTCGAGGTTCTTAGGTCAGTGGTGCCACCCGTGACTTGGTCACTAAAGAGAATTAGCACTAATTGCAACTCCTTACACGAGGACAACAAACTACTAACCCTCAACATGTTATTTCTACAGTCGAACATATTACATCGCAGCATAGCTTAATATTAATCTCTAAATTTCGTTATAATAAGAAAATATCGAGTGTTACCTTTATTAATCGAATTCTATTCATATTATGATTAAATCTATTATTTCAACTAATCGAGGTTGTATAACATATAACATATGTTCCTAATTTCTCAGGCACGACTGCTATGTATATGTATTTGTAACAACTCCTAGTTGAGACATATCGTACGGTATCTCACTTGTATCTAGAATAACAAACTATTATATTCTAATTGAAATGCATAACTCGCCTATTGCAATCACTTATCTCATATTATATCATGTTATCTCTCCTACATAGCTCGAGATCATTTATAGATTACGCTTAATTCCTGAATCTACTATTTTAAAAGGTTATACGGGCAGCGAGTATACCATTTTATTTAATATGTATTGTACTGCGTTGTTAACATATGACCTTCGACCTCGAATGTATAATATAACCTCTGATCCGCAGAAGCTGACCTTTTGCCCCTAAACCTACAGGTAATATATGGGCCCTGTTCGCCGTAGTGTTTACAGCAAGCTATACAGCTAATCTAGCGGCATTCATGATAACTAAAGAGGAGTACGATAAACTTTCTGGTATTCAGGATTGGAGAGTTAGTTAAACCTGAATTACTCGTTACTAACATGCATTCTATAAATAGACCAGTAAGTATTTATTTTATATTTCTTAACTCTAAGATTGTGCCTTAAAATATTTGGTTTGTATAAATAAGTTTTAATTCTAAAAAGATGTAAATCTATTTCTTCGATCTTTAAATTTCGTTAAACAAAGTTTGATTATTTGTATTTAATATAATAATATTAACACATAACAATACCACGTATATATATAGCAACACCATTTCTAATAAACCCCAACTACTTATATTAAATCAACTACCATATCCAAACACCTGTATCAAATGTATATTTCTAGTTGCATACCTCTACATATAATAAAAACCTATCCCCATAAATATCTATGCACCATACTCCCACTACACCTACAGCTCATGAACCCTACATCACATAAACCACCGTTCAAATTTGCTACTGTACCCCACGGTTCCACGGAGACAACAATGTTAAATAACTACCCCAAGATGCACAGGTTACTGGAAGTTGGGTTTGTTTGGTGGTTAGTAGTATGGAATTACAAGGCTACCTTGGGCAAGCCATTTGGAATGCACTCTCATTCTTATAGTGGTCCAATGATTCATCGTTGAGGTATGCATAAATGCGTTTACTAATAGAGTAGTTTAAATAATATTTACATTTTACAAAAGTGCCTGGATATAATAACTAAATAAAACATCTTATCTTTGTTTATAT
>OZ038317.1:1475719-1500719 GCA_964035775.1 Osedax frankpressi
TGATGTACCTTAATGATGTACCTTAGTGATGTAACTTAGTAAAGTACTTTAGGGATGTACCTAAGTGAGTCTGCGTTATATTAGATAATATATTAGACAACTACCCAATAAACCAGATTATGTAATTATTATTCAATATGAAATCATTATTTTAAATAAAAATTATTTTTAATATTATTGCATTATATAATAAAAAAACTAAAATGACCTGGATTATTTCCTGCATGTCATTTTTGTTTTTTTTCTTGCAAAACATTTTGGATTTTTTTAAATATAAAATAATTATTACATATTCTATTATTCTATATGAATTTCTAATATCTGTTGTAATAATATTATTAAATATCATTTTATAGCATATCAATGTTTAAAAAAAAACTATTACAAAACTTATTAAGCTTATTAATGTATTGATGAATTCATATTAAGCCTTTATATAATATCTATAATATATTCACTAGGAATATATAATATAGGTAAGTTTGTTGAATTCATCATATCATGCAACTTGAAAATCATCCGCTAATTGTATTTTACTTATAGATAATTCAAATTGTACGAATAGTGATAATATATAAATAATATTAGATACTATTAGAATTAATAAATACCCTTTAGATTTATGCACCAATTAACCATTGTAATGATATGAATATTAATCCAGTATTTTAAAGTCGTAACAAAACAATATAACTTGTACTGATTTATAAAGCAATGGTTAATAATTGTTAATATACTTTTAAATTAATCGAACCATTATTTTTCTTTTATAGAAATTAGCGTCTTGAACATAATATAAGTTTAAAGAGAAAGTTTTAATAGTATTTGATATAATGCAGTAATAGAATATTAAAACCTTACTATCAATAATGTTTGGGATAATATAAAAGAGAGTTGTTAACAAATATGTTGTTATTTCTTAACTCAATAATTAAGTTTATTAATATTATATAAAAAATTGTTCAATATGAAAAATGAATTTAACTCAAAGAAAATGAAATAATTTTGTTAATATATATTTTTTAATTTATTTTATTTGTATTTTAATTAATGATAATATATTTTATATTGTTTTGTATTGTGCTTTCATCTTTATCATTTTTTAAACAACTAATTGATCAACTTTGGTAGATGGCGATATATTTTATATACGAAAATATAATTTATAAAAATGTTATACAAATATGTTCTTATCTCTATATTGTCCTATATGCTATATAGTGAATACGTGTATTTTTGATGGATACTATTATACATGAAATATAATTAGTTAAAAAAAATGCTAGTATGCGCAAAGAGTAAATGTATTTATTTAGGATTCATCGACATATCTTATTCGGTTTTACAGAGAGATCAACGCATTCATCTATGACGCAACAGTACTAGAATATTTAGCAGCACATGATGACAAATGTAAACTAAGGACCGTTGGAAACTGGTATGTGAATGATGCAATTGATGTGAATAATGCAATTGATGTGAATGCTGTAATTGATGTGAATGCTGCAATTGATGTGAATGGTGCAATTGATGTGAATGATGTAATACACGCACTGCGAAATAACTCAAAATGCAATACCAATATTTACTTTTGAAAATATCACATTCTCTTTTAAACTACTTGCTAATTTAGTGTATCTACTTTATATTATATAAGTGTATCTACTTTATATTATATAAGTTGACCACTTTTGCCATATAATTACCGCAAATAATCCCCAGGTACGCAATGACCGGTTACGGTATCGGTTTCCCCAAAGACTCGAAATGGAAGGACCACTTCAACAAGTATATGTTGCAATTCCAGCACGATGGTGAAATGGAAAGGTTGCAGAAGTTCTGGATGGCCGGAGCTTGTAAAAAGAAAGATGGTGGAGAGAGCAGTATGCCCTTAGGCTAGTTTATCTTAAGTTAGCCGTACCTTGAAAGAGGTTACAGAAGTTCAGTTTTTAAGAAAGAGAATACCGGTAGAGCTGTTTGTTAATAGAATATTATGGTGTTTAGTGGTGTATCTTTTTATGTGTTTTAATTGGTTGCATTCATAATAATTATACCAATGTTGAGAATTTAATATATAACTATTACAAGTAATACATTATTAAATATAAAATATCAAATTATCATTTATATTATTACTATTTCTTATTACCAATTATTTTATAACTACAATAAAACATAATCTACATCTATAATCCAATATATTATCTTCACGTATATAAATGTATGTGTTCATTTTATATTTTCATCTCAGGGATTCCGAACTTTACTTCCGCATACATCCTTCTGGCTGCTGGAATGTTGCTAGGTGCAATATTGTTATTATTGGAACATACTTACTTTAGATTTTTCAGAGATACTTTGAGGAGAATAGACAAATGTGGATGTTGCGGTCTAGTTAGTCTGGTTAGTAATATTATAATAGATATATATATATATGCATATCTAAGAATGATAATATGTAACAAAAAATAAAGAAAGAAAGAAAGAACGAACGCGACTACAAACAAACAAAATATATGATATCAATATTTGTATATTGGTATAGATATTTAGTTAATGAATATATAAAAGATTTATTATACCACTCATAAAACTTGAGTATTAAATATGTATTTGATAAAGTTTAGAAAAGTATTGGTTATTTATTAAAGTATTCCTGAAGATATATATATATATATATATATATATATATATATATATATATATAGTTAATTGTTATTAGTTAACGATAAAATCATTAGAATATAAATTATAATACATTCTTATAATAACTTAGAAAACAATATATTGAATAGAAATTAAAGAATTACTTAATATTACTTAACCTCTGAACTCTTTTCAGAGTATGGGCCAATCGCTGACGTTCGAGAGATCTGTAATGCAGGCTATTGACTTGCAGAAGCACTACAAGTGTAAAAACGCCATATGCGAGACCCAAACGTGGAAATTAAAACACAAACTCGACTTGGCCTTGATTCGTATAGATCGACTACAACGTGAAATAGAGTTTGTGCATAATTATCTTTTCTATTATTTTTACAGATTTAAAATGTAAACTTAAACTTTAATTACTATGTTATAATTCTCATTATGTCTAAATTGTATTTTCTTTTAATATTCTCTCTCTCTCTCTCTCTCTCTCTCTCTCTCTCTCTCTCTCTCTCTCTCTCTCTCTCTCTCTCTCTCTCTCTCTCTCTCTCTCTCTCTCTCTCTCTCTCTCTCTCTCTCTCTCTCTCTCTCTCTCTCTCTCTCTCTCTCTCTCTCTCTCTCTCTCTCTCTCTCTCTCTCTCTCTCTCTCTCTCTCTCTCTCTCTCTCTCTCTCTCTCTCTCTCTCTCTCTCTCTCTCTCTCTCTCTCTCTCTCTCTCTCTCTCTCTCTCTCTCTCTCTCTCTCTCTCTCTCTCTCTCTCTCTCTCTCTCTCTCTCTCTCTCTCACAATCATAAAATAAACCTAAATATATACCCTCAGATCTACTGCACAAGCCGTTAATTTTTATCCCTTCATTTTACGAATACATACCCAACAAATATACATAAAATAACCACAGTAAGGTTATCATCCCCTGCTAATAACCCCTACTATATCTTCTATGCTTTAAAATACACAGACCCAAGGTTCCACCCTCAGCCCCTCCTGCTATTCTCTGTTATCCAAACTCGGTGCAATGTATACCGCCATTACGTAATGGTCAACCTCTAACTTCCAGGAATGTCCCGCAGAACTACTCTAGTGAGTATTTAGGTAGTTGTAATGGTTTTAACTTCAATCTGGCCGTGTGTATATGTGTGTATGTGTATATGTGTGTGTGTGCGTGTACGTGTGTGCGTGTGCATATAAATTATAAGGATCAAAGTTTAAAGCCTACTTTGAAGATGCATCAGTGTGATCTGGAAACAATTCAGAAATATAATACTAAATGTGAAATATTTATATATCACTCGGTACAAACGTCATTGATAACATAGTATAACTGTGTGTTTTAATATACGTGATATATTGAATACAATACTTAGTATATAGTATATTATTCTATATACTATATAGTATCAGAAGCCCTGTGCAATATACAGTGTTAATATACAATGTTAATACACAGTGTTAATATACGGTGTTAATATACAGTGTTAATATACAGTGTTAATATACAGTGTTAATATACAGTGTTAATATACAGTGTTAATATACGGTGTTAATATACAGTGTTAATATACGGTGTTAATATACAGTGTTAATATACAGTGTTAATATACAGTGTTAATATACAGTGTTAATATACAGTGTTAATATACAGTGTTAATATACAGTGTCCATATAATATAATATTAATATCCCTTACCTGATAGTCAACTTACCTACAAACAATACGTTCATTATACCGGATCCATAGTATTATGAATATCAGTTAATACCTGCGGTATTTCAGGTATAGCAATAGTTTTAATAAAAATCGTATCTATAAACTAACTTGTCCTCAGTTGACCCCGAGGAAACGGTACCGCTGCGACCTTTGACCCCGTGTATCAGGCACCGGCGACGCCACCAACCACAAGCAGTTGTAGCTCCGTCTAACGTCAGAATAAACGTATGCGCTGAAATCTTAGATGCCCAGGAGAAGGTTCTAGACAATCTATACTCTACTGTTATCTAGTTTTACACCGAATCCAATTAAATTTATAAGCAAGAATCGTATATTACATTTTATACATTCTTACACACTTATATACACAGTTTATACACTTATATTTAAATATATATATTTAGTGTTTAATATAACATTAATTTAATATAAATCTAAAGACTTTATAATGTTAATCTAAAGACTTTATAGTGTTATCTAATATAAATCTAAATAATTTATAATTTTAATCTAATGTATAACTAAATACATTATAATGTTAATCTAAAGACTCTATGATATTCATCTAATATATATACACACATTCTATAATGTTAATCTAATATAAATCTAAATATACTGTACTTTTAATCTAATATAAATCTAAATATACTGTAATGTTAATCTGATATAAATCTAAAAATACTGTAATGTTAATCTATTATAAATCAAAAGATATTATAAATGCTAATCTAATATAAATCTAAAGATATTATAAATGCTAATCTAATATAAATCTAAATATACTGTAATGTTAATCTAATATAAATCTAAAGATACTGTAATGTTAATCTAATATAAATCTAAAGATACTGTAATATTAATCTAATATAAATCTAAAGATAATGTAATGTTAATCTAATATAAATCTAAAGATATTGTAATGTTAATTTAATATAAATCTAAAGATAATGTAATGTTTATCTAATATAAATCTAAAGATACTGTAATGTTAATCTAATGTAAATCTAAAAATACTGTAATGTTAATCTAATATAAATCTAAAAATACTGTAATGTTAATCTATTATAAATCTAAAGATATTATAAATGCTAATCTAATATAAATCTAAAGATATTATAAATGCTAATCTAATATAAATCTAAAGATATTATAAATGCTAATCTAATATAAATCTAAAGATACTGTAATGTTAATCTAACATAAATCTAAAGATACTGTAATGTTAATCTAATATAAATCTAAAGATAATGTAATGTTAATCTAATATAAATCTAAAGATACTGTAATGTTAATCTAATATAAATCTAAAGTTATTATAATATAAATTTAATATAAATATAATATATTATATATAAATATAAAGACATTATAATATAATCTAATATAAATCTACATATTTTATAATGTTAATCTATTTTAAATTTAAATAAATAACTATCTAAACATTATAATTTTAATTGAATGTCATTCTAAAAGAAATGTTGTACTTAATTATTTCTTATATGGAATTCTCCAAATAAATTATCTTGGAATTTTAGAATTTTGTAATTTTAAAAATTCGACTTCTTTATAAAGATTGCGTTTAACCAGATTGATATACTATATTATGTTTTCGACTATTATATATAGGATATAAATACCTGCATATAACTAATCTAAATCTTCGTTGTTTCAGAATTATCCTGAAGAGCCGATTCAACCGTGTACACAGATTATAGAAACTATGGAAACCGTTCTGTAACAAAAACAGTATCTCGAACGTGATAACCTATTGTGAAAACGAGATCATATACACGCTTGCGATAAGCCGACGACATGTGTAACCATAGTAACAACACGTAAACTATGTTAATTATGAGGTAACCATGGAAATTCACGACAAATCTATTTGCACAATTGATTATTCGAATAAGTAGAAATTCTTGAAATTCGTGAAACGTAGAGAATCTACTCTAGATATGCTCCTATAAGATTGATCAGCATACCTTTGTATTCTATATTGAACCCCGTTACATTGAATTCTACTATTCTGCGTAATTTATATTTATCTGTCTACACGGTTGTGAAATAAGTTTGCCGCTTAATAATGAACATGTAACTACAGAAGCAATTCGATATGTATGGTTGATATAGCCAATACCGCTATTTAGATATATATGTAAATACCTAGGACAATCTAATCTATTTCAATTATTACTTGGCGGGTTAATTATAGCCTAAGAAAGCTGAATTTATAATTCGTTTTTACAACATTTTCCTATACAAATATAAGGTTATTAAAATGAAAGTTTTATTTCTTTAATTAAATGAAAATTATATAAATATAAAATAGATATGAATGTACAGTACATCAACATATCAGCTCATAATATATTACACTTTTACATATTAGCATATAATATATTGTAAGTAATAGCTCATCAGTAAAGCTTATTTTAAAGTATAATATAATTAGCGGTATATAAAATATTACAATAAGATCGTAGTTCGGTGGAATTGTATACAAATAGAAGATTCACTTAGTCTAAATTCATGATTGTTAATTGTCTGTATTCAGCAATATCTATTATAACGTTTTTATAACGATTTGCCGAGACAGCAGTTTCATCGGTGCGTTGTCGAATACAATTCATTACGAAGATCTCCGGAACACCTCTGGATCAGAGAGTTGTTGCCATTAAAAGCCACACAAGCTATATTCAAGTTCATCTACGGCCAATGACATTATGTAACATTATATATCAAAATAAAAACTTTAGGTTCTATCACTTCGTTATATAACTTTCGTTAATTAGAAATAAAATAAATTGTACAATTGAGGTATAATTAAATAGTGTTATTAAAAAGTGCAATCGCCTATAATGCTGATTAATCATAATAATAATACTTAATATATTATAATCATCGCTATTTGTAAACTCACGTTTTGATATAACATCGGATGTACAATGTCTGTAATCAATAGTTTAAGATGTACAACAATTTAAATTATCTCTATACTTGTATTATTACTATTATTTATATATTTTTTATTTATTTATCAATTCCAAGATTATCATAATCTTAGATACATTTTCATAAATGAACAGAAATTCTCTACTAGAGATATTACTGTATAGTAAAAAAAAGTATTTACTGTAAACTTAAAAACATAAAAGATATGTTATAATTATTAATTATATTATTAACATACTTATGATAAGATTCCTCTATTGGTATATAGTTTATTTTGTGTGGTAAATGTAATTTATCCGATAGAATCTGTTTGTTAGAAATTAAATTCGACAAATGTTGATATATCTCATTAAAACGTCCCATGTTATCTGTATTGAGAAATAATAACTATTATCATGACATTTATATATAGTATTTATAACATAGAATATAATATTATGCTTATATATAAGTTAACAATGGTTTAGTAAATAGAGATTAATAATCAGTTTTATTTACCTTAAACTTTTGTAAAAGAAAAATCTTTAGTGTTTTCATGAAGTCTTACATTCCCAATAGATTTGTTAACCTAATTAATGGGATTTAATATAAGTATGATCATTAATATTGACAATGCCATATACTATGTTGCTAGCATACATACAAGCATTGCATAGTATACTTTTAATAGTAATTACCAAGATTAAGGTACTCCTAGCATATAATGTTCTATAGTAATTTAATATATGCAGTTTATTATATATTTGCTTACTTGAATAAATAAAATACCGTTTAAAATGTTTAAATTTATTAATTATATATATAGATTTATTATATTTTTATATAGAGATTATATATAGTAGTATATACATATTGTATTAATAATACGTAATGTATAACACATTATATTGTGGATTATTAAATTAACGTATTAAATTTTCTTTCCGGTGATATATTCCATCATTATATAATTCTTCATAGCATTTTGAAATTCATTATTTTTGATTTGCTAGGAAGAATTAATTAATATATTTACAAAATATTAAATGACATTTTTATATATTATAGATCGTAATTAGATATATAATAAATTAACTATATTGATATAATATTATACTTTATATATATATATATATATCTATATATGTTATTGAGTTAATTCAATATTTTCAATATGTTAGTAGATTAATACATAGTAGATACATACTTATTATTAATATAAATATTATAATATATTATTAGTATAAAATGCTAATATATTATAAAATAATCTGTAAGGGTATTGCTATAGATATCTGGAATCAATCTAATATATATATATATATATATATATATATATATATATATATATATATATATATATATAGCTATCATTAGATACATTTACATGAATTATAATTATTATAGATTATTATAATTATATTTTTTTGTATAGAAAGTCTTGTTAAAGAGAATATTTTAGAAATTACACATTATCACGCATAACACGTTATAACATTATTAGATTTATTAGAATTATAAGTTAATATTTAACTAAAAAAGTAATCTATTGAATAAGCTAGTTACATATAATAATAATGCATTTATAAGTATAAAATATGATTATTATCCTACATATGATTATTATAAATATAATAATATAATTCACATAATGATTTTTATCTAATAAATTATTCTCAGATTTATATATACTTTTTTGATATGACATTACACGTGATAGCTAGGTGTATATGAAAAAACTAAATTATAATAAGTATCAAATTAAAAATAATTAAGAATTAAAAACAATATTTATTTTGACTGCTATTTGTTTTGATAAAATACCTGCACAGAGATTATATAATGTGTATAATAAACAAATTGGCCTGAAGTTAGATGTGATATTGATGGCACTTTTCTATTGATTTATACAATAATTCATACAACTTTATTTTGTCCAATAAATTGGGATACTTAATCTGTGCATGATATCAATAATTGTAATTAGAAACTTAGCTGATTTGTTTATTAATTGCATGTGAATGTATTCAAGTATATCCCTACGAGGTACTATGTTCGTTGAGCGTCTTAACTTATCTTTGATCTTCTTACTCTAGAGGACATGGTCATATACCTCGTTGTCTTATAATGACATTATGATAAAGTATACTTTATATTACAGTTGCAATATTATTTAGATCGTTTTATAAAACCAGTATACTTTGAGTTTTCTTCTCACATACTTTTCCAT
Source organism: Osedax frankpressi (assembly GCA_964035775.1). NCBI lineage: Eukaryota > Metazoa > Annelida > Polychaeta > Sabellida > Siboglinidae > Osedax > Osedax frankpressi. The sequence goes on from OZ038317.1 coordinate 1,485,243, forward strand.
ACTGTCTGAGGAGAGTACTTTCTAATATGAGCTTGAATATTAATTGGCTTTCTCTCAGGGTGACTTTTAAACTTGCGAGCTCGTATTGCTACGCGGATTAATTCCGTAATTTATTTGCATATTATTGTTGTATATTGTACTAGAATGTTGTTGACATTTTGAATACTTTTCACATTAGGTTTCAATATCGATTCAACCGTAAAAATAAATACCTGCTTATGTCAACAATTGTAATGTCAAGGTAATCTACACAATACCATATTTAATCATACTACTTATTATACTCTCTCACACACTCACAAATACGCATATATATATATATATATATGAATTAATATATTAATTATATTTATAATTAAAACATCTATACAATCGGCTACATAATTTCAACTAATATGTCATATTATAACAATGTAAAGATGCATGTATTATATATAATATTAAATTTCTTATAAGTTGATTGATTCGATCATGTTATATTATTATATTAGATTTAGATATAAAGATTATAATGACAAAATTATAATATTCATAATAATAATAACACAAATAATAATAAATATACTATATTAACAATTATTATTGCAATATTACTACAATAATAACTTATATAAATTAATAACATCGATAATAAAACTACAATAAAAAGACTATTCAGTTTATTATTAATAATCAGGTTTGAATTCGGTCGAATAGTCTAAAAGGAACAATCTAACTTAATTGAAGACATGTTGGTTTATAAATTAATTGTTGTAGTATATCATTACTTTCACTAAAAGTGCTATTCTTTATATATGATAAATGGTCTTATAATTAATATATGATGACATTGTATAATTAATATATGATGTTATTATATAATTAATATACATGTATGTTATAAGTTAAATTTCACTATTTAAAAATAATTTTAGTTACCCATGTAATGTTTAATTGGACTATGGTAATTATAACTATAGATATAATTAATTATGATGATAATCTATATCCAGATCTTGTTTATTCTAAATATCTAATAAATAATATTACACAGAATTAAATTACTGATTAATAATAATAATTAATATAAATACTGATTAATAGTAATTTAGCACCTAATTTTAGATTAAAAACTTTATAATAAACAAATTTCTAATATATAAATTATTATATTTATATATAAATTATTTATAATTCATTTGTATAATAATATACTTATGTAATCTATTCCAATTTATAGATTTGATAAATATTAAAAAAAGTTATAATCATAAAAATATTTTATTTAAAATCTACTACAATTTCATAATTTAATAAAAAGCACAATATATAAAATAATTTACATAAAATATCTATAAATTACTATTATATATCTTACCCAAATTGCACATTATAATGAAAGAATATAATTCACACATAAAGACGTGTATAAACATCAAAAAAAAATAATAATAAATAATAAAAAAAAAATAAATAAAATAAAATAAAATACTAAAAATCTATTTACTAAATATTATAAAAAAACGCCTAGGCGTAAAGTCTTTTAATCGTTGGCGGATCCGATAATTAAATGTATTGAAACAAATTCATTGGGCGAAAGTCTCACATCACATGATAATGTTTATAGAAAATTAAAAAAATGAACGATCCGAGATTGGTGAAAATTACAATAAAAAAAGAGAGTGTTGCGGATTTAACTTGTATTCAAAGAGAGAGTGTTCCGGAATTATTTTTGCGCGCTCAGTTGAGGAATCTCGGATGAGATTATTAGAGGAACTGACTGTTCTGAGTGGTGGTCAGCGGGATTAGATTCAAACATCGAGGTATCCTGTTTTCTTCTCGAATTGTTCTTTATTCGAGGTAACGCTTTGAGCAAACGGCTCCTGCCACATCATGTTTAGATCACCCTACAAACCAAATGTTGATATCATTATATACTGATCTAATACCATGCAAAACATTTTATATGATAACTTCAATATTCATGTTTTCTTTCATTACCATTAAATAACCTATTATTCAAATATAATCCAAACATACATAGTAATGTTACATGTATATTATAAATGCTCGATAAAAAGACAAAATTTAATAAAAAGGTATTAAATATCAATTATATAAGCATTCATACTTAAATATATTTCTCGTTAATCAGAAGAAAGGTTAGGTTATTATTTCCTTAGTATCAGTACTTTGTAATTGACACAGTTTATAACAATACTATTATTAAATATATTCAATCTTGAATCATTTTAAATATTACGTGATTCACTTTTTTTGAATAAATATATATATATGTATATTTTAAGATAGAAAATTAAATGACAATTTTCAATTGATTCAAGGCAATTCACTAGTATGTAAATTATATAATATTTAATAATTGAATATATATATGTTTGTGTATATATTCAATTATTGAATCAATTGAAAATTGTTATTTAATTTACTATCTAAATTACAATTATTTTTATTCCTCGCAAGTAAAAATGAATTTTAAATAATTGGAATTTGCAATATTTGAATAGATAATTATTCTATATTCGAATATAACATTGCATCATAAAATGGTTATTTTGATATCCAATGAAGTCACGAACAAACCTTAAAGTAGGCCATGATGATAACTGGTATCAAGGTTGCCGGAACTAGATAGAGTAAGGCCGGCTGAGCTGCACGAAATACTTCTGAAGAAACCGTTGCTAGGGTAAGACCTGAGAACGGATTCAATATCACGGAAAACTTTAGGTAAAGTCTTGATTAATTCAATATTATTAAATAGACCTTCTTTGATGAGAATCAGATTTTGTAAAATCATATATAGATAATAAATATAATATATTAATTATGATAGATTAAACTGATATTTATAAATTATTAATTTTAAATTAATTAAAAAATATTAAATAATTTTACCTTATATCAATTAAAATAGTAATATATATATATATATATATATATATATATATATAAGTATATATAAGTATATATTAATTTTAATTTAAACTTAATATGTTTAGTTTTATATCGAAATTGTAAATTTATGTTAAAAAATTTAAAATACCTGTTTATAATATATACAATCTTTATATTTATATTATATTACATTTATTTGAAACTTTTATAGCTATCTTCTATAACCTTCACAACTGTTCCTTAGAAATATATATGCAACATTATCAATTATTAAATATTAATGATATTATGGATACGTAATATTCCTTCCGAAGCTAACCAACAAAATATCCGACAAGAGTACATTGGAAGTAAGTTATTCGTTGACAGAATGTCGGAGTTGATAAACTGACATCCGCAGTTTTTGCAGCTAAAGTCTTTTTGTAGATATCGAAGCGCAACACAAAGCAAAGGAGTAGACCTGGCATTACCTTAAAGTATGTTAAAGTACCTTAGAGTATGTTAAAGTACCTTAAAGTATGTTAAAGTACCTTAAAGTATGTTAAAGTACCTTAAAGTATGTTAAAGTACCTTAGAGTATGTTAAAGTAACTTAAAGTATGTTAAAGTACCTTAAAGTACCTTAAAGTATGGTAAAGTACCTTAAAGTATGTTAAAGTACCTTAAAGTATATTAAAGTACCTTAGAGTATGTTAAAGTACCTTAAAGTATGTTAAAGTACCTTAAAGTATATTAAACTACCTTAAAGTACCTTAAAGTATGTTAAAGTACCTTAAAGCATGTTAAAGTATCTTAAAGTATGTTAAATACCTTAAAGTATGTTAAAGTACCTTAATGTACCTTAAGGTATGTTAAAGTACCTTAAAGTACCTTAAAGTATGGTAAAGTACCTTAAAGTATGTTAAAGTACCTTAAAGTACCTTAAAGTATGTTAAAGTACCTTAAAGTACCTTAAAGTATGTTAAAGTACCTTAAAGTATGTTAAAGTACCTTAGAGTATGTTAAAGTACCTTAAAGTATGTTAAAGTACCTTAAAGTACCTTAAAGTATGGTAAAGTACCTTAAAGTATGTTAAAGTACCTTAAAGTACCTTAAAGTACCTTAAAGTACCTTATAGTATATTAAAGTACCTTAGAGTATGTTAAAGTACCTTAAAGTATGTTAAAGTACCTTAAAGTATGTTAAAGTACCTTAAAGTATGTTAAAGTACCTTAATGTACCTTAAGGTATGTTAAAGTACCTTAAAGTATGTTAAAGTACCTTAATGTACCTTAAGGTATGTTAAAGTACCTTAAAGTACCTTAAAGTATGGTAAAGTACCTTAAAGTATGTTAAAGTATGGTAAAGTATGTTAAAGTATGGTAAAGTATGTTAAAGTACCTTAAAGTATGGTAAAGTACCTTAAAGTATGGTAAAGTATGGTAAAGTATGGTAAAGTATGGTAAAGTATGGTAAAGTATCACATTATTAACTAGATTATTATTTATAAAAACATAAGATCATTAATAAGGATACTTAACTTTTATGCCTTAAATATAAATATATTCCAGTAATTTAGAAATTGCATTAATTTGCCTGAAAGTTTGAATTTAAACTAACAATATCTCCTAATCCCAGCATAGAAAAATGATTCTTATTTTGAATACTATTTAATAATGTAATAGGATATATCAAAATTATTATAGATAATTTTATTTACATAATTTTAACGATATGTATCTATTTAAATTATAGTCTCCTTAATGATAGATTAATGTTATATAATTATTTATGAATAACATGAAACTTGTTTTATTATAATACAAAAGTGTACCTTGGGAAAACAAGCTTTCCTGGGAGAGATAATTTCGGAGCATTCTTTATAAAGTTGGTGAGGTGTAATTTTTTAGCAATTATTCCAATCTTGAAAGTAAAAGTAAATATTCAATTTAAATTTACATAAAATGAATTCAAATGCATTTAGTAACTTTATAAATTAGATGATTAAAAAGCTCATAAATAACTGTTAATAAATATAATATTTAAACCGGGTTTTCAGCTTTACGAGTTGCCACCCTGACCATTACATTTGTGGCAAAGAACCTTGTACTAAAGAATACCTAACAAACAGTAATATTAATTATATTTTAATACTTAGTAATCTAGATTATAGACATTTTAAATAATAAAACTAAAGTTAGTTAGAACATTAGTTTATTGAACATTATTAGCATTATTTTACTGCAATAATGTAATGAAACATATCTTAAGACACAACTATCAATAGAAATATGAATATAATAGAATTAGTAAATATATCATTTGCTAATTTAATTTAAATAGTTTTTAGCTGGATAAAAACATTTAAAATTAATTTTATTACCCAGAACACATCGTAGAGCAAAAGTCCAAGCAAAAGCAAAACAGAAACTTTGAGGCTGGGCAGACGGACCAATGCAATAAACGCAACGCAAAGACCCATACCAAGAGCTGATTAGATGTTTAAAGGCATCATAGGATTAAAGGTCATAAACAATCATGTGCAAACAATATTACAAAAGCTATATTATATATTTAAATACATAAAAAGCTCAGAAATTTAACATAAAGGCTAAAAATAAAGCTTTAAAAATAAATATTTTTTCAAAATGAAAATAAAAAAATAATTCAAGTTTGAATTTAAATATTCTTGTTTTTAGAGGAAAATGATTTATTTATTTATTTATAGAATATACCACATAGCAAGTTAAGGTGAAAATACAAACCGTCCATCAACAGCCAATGACCCGTCATGATCCAAATGCAAATAATGACAAATGACAACATAGTGGAGAGGAGTTCAGCGTTGGTATAGCGACCAAAATATCCAAGTGAAATCCTGCAAAAGAACAGGAAAAGTGATATCTAGATTTAGGCACACAATTTAGTTAAAAACTCTTGTTTAGTGAAGATTATTTAAAAGCATGTTTAATACAATTAAATAATAGTTAATTAATATAAATTATTAACTTTGTAAGAAAGAGATTTTTAGGGAGGATAAATAAAAATTAACATAATTCTAAAATGTATGTCTTATAATAACATACGTTGAATTCAATGATGTTAATAAGTAAATGGTCAAACATTTAAAAGATACAATATAACGAGTTCAACACTGACAAAAATAATAAACAGAATTAACATTTCTTCACTAGAGACACAATTATTGAACTCAATACAAACTTGTTACAAGTGGTGTTAGAGCATGACTTCATCATGTATTGACACATTGGAAGTAGCAGAAATGCAAATGATATCAGAGCCAATACTGCAAAGAAAACAATAATTTATTTATATTTCAATAAGACATTTATTATTATTATCAATTGTTGTGTATTAAAATATATCTTTGTTAAGAATATTAAATAAATGAGAATTTTATAAATGAAATTTTCAACAAAATATAGCAACAAAATATACAATATCTAAAACTGATTAATATCTTACCAGCTGTACAAATTGCAAAAACAATCTGAAGCGAATCAAATAAAAGGAACACAATCAATAGAGATATGGAAGCTCCGATTGGTAAAAACATTGCCTGGTAGATGAAGATTAATGTAATAATATAATATTTAATTGCATGTGTATTTAACTACACAGTGACTACATAATAATATAACTACGATATACTAACTTTAGAAATTCATATTAATAATTAACAAACAATTACAAAACATTTGTAAATGATGATACTAAATATATTATATAATTTACAAATAATCGATAAGACTTTAGACCTGACATGAATCGATGGTTTGTATTGGATTAATTAAACTACAATCATTGGAGAGTTGTTCTTTCTCTCCACCCTCGGCTGACTCCTTCTTCTCCTGTAATTCTTGATCGAGGTTCAATGATCTAGATATCGCAAAAGAAAATATCTATACATATCATTTTAGGAAATGTATAGAAAAAATGATAATGATAACAGATAATGAGTGTTATTAAATATGAGGATTAATATGATTTGGAACAATAATAGAAATGGTGAAAATATTTTGAAAAACCTGAAACAACCATAAACAATCAAAAGTAGAGAGATCACAAATGTTGAAATTCTTGAGGAATCAAATATGGAATATATCCTGCAATAGAAATATAATGAATTATGATATTTATTTCAAAAATATATTATATATATTTTATATTATATATATTATATATTATATATACTATATTATATATATATATTATATATTATATATATTAAATATTATATACTATATATTATATATTATATATATTATATATTATATATACTATATATTATATATATTATATTATATATTATATCATATATATATATATTATATATTATGTGTATTTTTCTCATAAATATAGGAAATTACTCGCCAGGATTTCAATTAATCAATAAAGTTTCTACTAATTAATGAATTACTATATCTTTTCCTGTTTACACGATTTTTTAATAAATTTACTATTTTTTTTTAATTAAAATATTACATAGATAATATTATCAAGATAAGTATCTAATTTTTATTTTTGTTACTATACATTATTAAATTTCCTAATCCTTTATAAAAATATTTTGATAATTATATTTCACAAAGTCGATCGAAAACTTATTAATTTTTCTTAATTTATTGCAATTTTTGAATAAATTTCTTGTTTATATGTTTGCTTATTTTTCTGAATTTATTATCTTTTATTCAAAAATTATTTTATATAGTTTCTTATTAATCTTTGAAACATTGTATTAATATTTTGATATTGATTACCATTATTATACTATGGTTATATACATTAATCAATATTGATATCACAAATATATATATATATATTTATTCTCTATTAATAACACAATTAAAAGCTTTATATTTTATTTGTTATTAATTCTTATTCAAATATTGTTCATAATCTACAACTAATAAATTGTGATTAAGTATCAATACACTAATGGCATCTAATTGTCATCTGATTTCGAAGTAATTAAACAACTTAATAACCGAATCAGGTATTGAAATTAGGAATGCAGTTGCCAAATTAAATAAGAAATGAATGAGTCAAAAATTGAGGTTGTAGAGATTAAGAAATGTAGTTATAAATCCAATGATATTGAATATTATGTAAAGGAGTAAATCTCAAATAGTGTAAAGTTTCTGTCTCCAATGGATATTCTTGTTGTAATGAGAGTATTAATCTTAATGCCTACGGATATAAATATTGCTCATTTCCTATATCAAATTATCTTTTTCTCTACCAATTATGTTTAGCACTTGTAAATATGTTTTGATATATTAATAATTGACTTTATTATTATGTAAATAATTGTAATTCTTATTTTTCTGCATTTTATTGTTATAAAATTTGAATAAAAAGTATAAACTTTATTTATATATAATGTAAACAGGAAGTTAAACATACATTTCTTTATGCATCAAATCTATTCTTTTTATAATATTTATTTGTAGACTAGTATCGAAAATTTAAATAGTAAACGATTCTATGCTTCTAAACAATTCTAAATCCATCCATCAAACTCTTGCGACCAAACCCTAAATTACATGTTCTAATTAACTATTACATGAGTGGTTAGTACACCCCGTGATTACATGTTTCTGAAATTAATGCGGTCTCTTACATTAAATCTGATAATAATAATAATCTATAGGATGAAATAAATCAATATAATAACACAGTTTTGCAAGTTTGCAAGTTTTGATAGTTGACGAGGAATGAAAATATTTGCTTAGCAACAAACCAATTCTCATTCTAGAAGTTTACAATGAAATTGTATCTAGTAAATGCATCTAATTAACCTATCCATCAAACTCTTGCGAACGAACCCTAAATTACATGTTCTAATTAACTATTACATGAGTTGTTAGTACACCCCGCGATTACATGTTTCTGAAATGATTCCAAATCGTGTTATTGAGATGGTAGTAAATTGTGGAATACTAAATTTGAATTGTATAATCTGCCCTGGTGTGTAAACAAAGGGATAAAGTCACATGATCATCAATCTAGTTAAGCTAATACAGATATTTACTCACAAACATTAACAATATATAGTTTATTGATATCCATCCACATAAAAACTTTCTAAAAAACTAGAAGCTATTTTCATAGCAGAAATTATTTTTTAATTTATTTTTAATTTATTGGATATTATGTTCTGGTTCGAACAAAGGGAGTACAAAATAGACTTGAACACATCTAAATGTAATATCTACATTGTACTCATTTATCATTTATATATTATAGACTTTCACTTAATTAATAGAATAAATATATATATATATATATATATATATATATATATATATTTATATATATTACCCACATACGCAGATACACATACATATAATAGAAATAATAGATTTATTTCAAAAAAAATTATAATAAGATAAATAGTAAATAAATGATATAATATTCTTTGGTATCTTATTTAAGTTAATAATAATTAAAAGGTAATAACTGGTAAGGTAAATGGTATCAATAATAGTGAATGATAACTACATTCAGTACTCATGTAGATATGTAATTATCAAAGTTAATGAATGGTATTATTGGATATGAATATTATTGATGGAATTAAAAATGTTGGGTAATTAAACATTGATTAATCAGTATTGCATGGTTAATGAAAGGTAGATATAGTATTATTGAATATATACTACATTGTCCATGTCATATGGTAAATGAATTAATTTATATGCAATATTCATAATTGTATACAATATACATAACTATTTATATAATATATATAATAAAATACATTATACATTATATCATATATATTATAAACATGATAACAGATATTGTTATATATTGTTAATAACAATGAAATCACACTTTTTCATATCTAAATTCCTAACAATACAAGAAGCATGACTGATACAAGACCTAATATTATAATGGTAATAGTTAATTTTGGATTATAGGCCAAACAAATATATAACAATGAGTGAGTAAATGACAGTAAATTTATAAACTAAACATTAATTCAAAAATATATAAATGTATACTAAAGAAAATTAATTTAAATACATATTTCTGATTGGATATATTTTTCTATTATGAATAATTTCTTATATTTAATAAGTTATTTCTAATATATTAATTAATTATATAACATATTAATAATCATATAATTATAACATATGTGTATAATAAAAATAAATAAAATATAATTTAATATTATTATTTACTAAAATGTATTTCCAGTACAAATATTATTTACTATAACATAATCCTTTAAGGTCAAACAACTATACATTATTAATAATTATTTAAAGATTCTAAATATTACAATATAATCATTATTTTAAATATTCAATATAATTCAATTCAATTTGATTATAAAATAATTTGTATATATACCCAATGATATAATTTAATAACTATATGATATAATTTAATAACTTAATGATATAATTTAATAACTTAATGATATAATTTAATAACTTAATGATATAATTTAATAAATATATGATTTAATTTAATAACTTAATTATATAATTTAATAACTTAATGATAAAATTTAATAATTTAATGATATAATTTAATAACTTAATTATATAATCTATATGTTAGGTATTATTAGATTCGTATAATTATCATAAAAATTGTCTAAAAATGTCAAAATAAAATCTTTTATTCTCCTTCTAATTGAATTATTCAGAAATATTTAATTAAATAATTGAATGCAATAAAAACATCTTCGCAGTATTTAAAATATTTCTATCATTAACATGTTAAATTTGAAACTAACGCTCTCTTCGTTATATCTTATACCTTATAATACATAACAAAATATGCTTTAAAGAGGGTATAATGTACTCTACTTTATATAGTAGGCCAATGTGTATTAACTTCACTGTAACTAATAAACTATTGAACCAATTGAATATTTTTAAGAACTGGAAATTAATCCGCAGATAAATTATATAATAAAATTGTAATTTACTGAACTTTATTAATATGCATAATTGCTTGCAGAACCAAGCAAACTTTCTGAGGTCATCTAGAGGAGGCGATATTAGGGGTATACTATTTAGCATTCTAAATGCCGTTCAGACTACGAGCGTAGTAGCTCTTTAATCTATTTGAAAGCAAGAGTCGAGTCTCGCGTAAAGTAAAATAATTCTACATTATTTGAGTGTATTCCACACAAAGTAAAATGTTGGAATTAGTTTAAATCATTGCAACTGATTTTATGCAACCAATGATAATACAAATGTTGTAATAAGATAACAAATTTTTCAAAATACTTTAATTAATATTATAATAATAATAGATAATACTTAAATTTTAATAAGATAATAAATTAAATTATATGAAAGATAATTTAAAATTATCATTAATCTTATATATATATATAACATATTATATTGGCAATTAATAAGTACATTGTTATCAGTATCAGATAGCAGTAGCTTGTAATCTGGTGAGTAGAGTAGTGAATATATTTTTGACAATTAGTGAATCCATTATAATGATTTTATAAAAATACGAAATATTAGATTAATTAATATATAAACTGAGCTTTGAAATAGATATTTATTTACCTGCTACCTAAATATTATAAACAATATCATCAACTTTATTCTTGATAATAAATTTATAATATTCTAATTTATGATAAATATAGACTTATTTATATATATATATATATATATATATATATATGTATATAACGTTGAGTGTATAACATGTATAGCTATATAAATAGATATATGTTTATTTACAACACTATTAAGCATAAAGCATTATTATATCATTTAAACACGCTAAACACAACATGTTAAATTTTCATTAATTCGCTAATTATATTTCTCGTAGTGTGGATATTCTATTTATAAATCAGTAGTTCTATAAATAGCTGCATTTGGGATATAATTGAAGGTTTTGTTTTAAATAGATCATTATCTGCTAATAATACATCTACGTGTAGCGTTACGGAGCTGGGTATTGCGCAATCAAGAGTGTATGATGTAATCATTTCATTATAGGCGATGCAGTTAGGCTGCGTAAAGATTTACTACACTATTTTCTCTGTTTTCAAAAGCATTTTATTAATAAGAAATTACATTTTAACGGGCTAACTTCTTTGCGTTTGCACTGTTACATAACAATGCTTACGTAACAATGCTTACGTAACAATGCTTACGTAACAATGTCTACGTAACAATGTCTACGTAACAATGTCTACGTAACAATGTCTACGTAACAATGTCTACGTAACAACGTCTACCTAACAACGTCTACCTAACAACGTCTACCTAACAACGTCTACCTAACAACGTCTACCTAACAACGTCTACCTAACAACGTCTACCTAACAACGTCTACCTAACAACGTCTACCTAACAACGTCTATCTAACAACGTCTACCTAACAACGTCTACCTAACAACGTCTACCTAACAACGTCTACCTAACAACGTCTACCTAACAACGTATACCTAACAACGTCTACGTAACAACGTCTACGTAACAACGTCTACGTAACAACGTCTACGTAACAACGTCTACGTAACAACGTCTACGTAACAACGTCTACGTAACAACGTCTACGTAACAACGTCTACCTAACAACGTCTACCTAACGACGTCTACCTAACGACGTCTACCTAACGACGTCTACCTAACGACGTCTACCTAACGACGTCTACCTAACGACGTCTACCTAACGACGTCTACCTAACGACGTCTACCTAACGACGATTACCTAACGACGATTACCTAACGACGATTACCTAACGACGATTACCTAACGACGATTACCTAACGACGATTACCTAACGACGATTACCTAACGACGATTACCTAACGACGATTACCTAACGACGATTACCTAACGACGATTACCTAACAATGTCTACGTAACAGTGTCTACGTAACAATGTCTACGTAACAATGTCTACGTAACAATGTCTACGTAACAATGTCTACGTAACAATGTCTACGTAACAATGTCTACGTAACAATGTCTACGTAACAATGTCTACGTAACAATGTCTACGTAACAATGTCTACGTAACAATGTCTACGTAACAATGTCTACGTAACAATGTCTACGTAACAATGTCTACGTAACAATGTCTACGTAACAATGTCTACGTAACAATGTCTACGTAACAATGTCTACGTAACAATGTCTACGTAACAATGTCTACGTAACAATGTCTACGTAACAATGTCTACGTAACAATGTCTACGTAACAATGTCTACGTAACAATGTCTACGTAACAATGTCTACGTAACAATGTCTACGTAACAATGTCTACGTAACAATGTCTACGTAACAATGTCTACGTAACAATGTCTACGTAACAATGTCTACGTAACAATGTCTACGTAACAATGTCTACGTAACAATGTCTACGTAACAATGTCTACGTAACAATGTCTACGTAACAATGTCTACGTAACAATATCTACGTAACAATGTCTACGTAACAATGTCTACGTAACAATGTCTACGTAACAATGTCTACGTAACAATGTCTACGTAACAATGTCTACGTAACAATGTCTACGTAACAATGTCTACGTAACAATGTCTACGTAACAATGTCTACGTAACAATGTCTACGTAACAATGTCTACGTAACAATGTCTACGTAACAATGTCTACGTAACAATGTCTACGTAACAATGTCTACGTAACAATGTCTACGTAACAATGTCTACGTAACAATGTCTTCGTAACAATGTCTACGTAACAATGTCTACGTAACAATGTCTACGTAACAATGTCTACGTAACAATGTCTACGTAACAATGTCTACGTAACAATGTCTACGTAACAATGTCTACGTAACAATGTCTACGTAACAATGTCTACGTAACAATGTCTACGTAACAATGTCTACGTAACAATGTCTACGTAACAATGTTGTAAATAGGCTGCATGAATAATAACATCTAAGATTATGTCATATATACGCTATTACATAATATTATAAATATAGTTTATAGAATACAACATTAAACTAATAAACACATATCTATATTCAAATCTCCAATGAATTCATTGTCTATAGATAATAATAGATTTAGATAATATCTATATTGATATACGCGTGATTTATATATTTTTTGGTAAATATCATAATAGTAATTGTTATATAGATATTAATTTATTGTATAAATAAAGATTTATATATATATAATATATATATAATATATTTTGAATTTTAACATATTCTTTAAGATTAATCAATACAAGTAATAATTAAAAGTTTCTATTATAAATACTGATTAGAGATATTGGTAATACTTGACATCTAAGGGGTCTGTCAAAATATCATGGGGCTAAATGAGATAGAGAAGAAAGGATAGTAGATGTGTTCTCCTCTACATGAGGCCTATAGATGTAATAAATGGAGCATGGCGAGATAAGCTCCCATAACGTAGACACGCCCCTTATTGCATATTAATACTTATAATATATTCATATGTAGAATTACGTACAGTATGCATTGTACACGGTATAGTGTACACGATATAGTGTACACGGTATAGTGTACACGATATAGTGTACACGATATAGTGTACACGATATAGTGTACACGATATAGTGTACACGATATAGTGTACACGATATAGTGTACACGATATAGTGTACACGATATAGTGTACACGATATAGTGTACACGATATAGTGTACACGATATAGTGTACACGATATAGTGTACACGATATAGTGTACACGATATAGTGTACACGATATAGTGTACACGATATAGTGTACACGATATAGTGTACACGATATAGTGTACACGATATAGTGTACACGATATAGTGTACACGATATAGTGTACACGATATAGTGTACACGATATAGTGTACAGTGTACACGATATAGTGTACACGATATAGTGTACACGATATAGTGTACACGATATAGTGTACACGATATAGTGTACACGATATAGTGTACACGATATAGTGTACACGATATAGTGTACACGATATAGTGTACACGATATAGTGTACACGATATAGTGTATACGGTATAGTGTACAGTGTACACGGTATAGTGTACACGGTATAGTGTACACGGTATAGTGTACACGGTATAGTGTACGCGGTATAGTGTACACGGTATAGTGTACGCGGTATAGTGTACGCGGTATAGTGTACACGGTATAGTGTACACGGTATAGTGTACACGGTATAGTGTACACGGTATAGTGTACACGGTATAGTGTACACGGTATAGTGTACACGGTATAGTGTACACGGTATAGTGTACACGGTATAGTGTACACGGTATAGTGTACACGGTATAGTGTACACGGTATAGTGTAAACGGTATAGTGTACGCGGTATAGTGTACACGGTATAGTGTACGCGGTATAGTGTACGCGGTATAGTGTACGCGGTATAGTGTACACGGTATAGTGTACACGGTATAGTGTACAGTGTACACTATACCGTACACTATACACTGTACACGGTATAGTGTACACGGTATAGTGTACACGGTATAGTGTACACGGTATAGTGTACACGGTATAGTGTACACGGTATAGTGTACACGGTATAGTGTACACGGTATAGTGTACACGGTATAGTGTACACGGTA